>OX463786.1:9992886-10217886 GCA_949825025.1 Siphlonurus alternatus | reverse complement strand
TCATCTCTCTCTACTTTTATACTCTCAAATACATAATATTTACATATATTTAATATATAAACTCAAAATACTAAATTTAAACCCATACAAATATCAAAATTTTATAAAATATAATAATATGAAGTGTACGTATATTATTTTGCATATCAAGTATATCACTATAGAATTATTTAAACACAAATAATTAATACCACTATTAATTCCATACAATATTTTTCACATTTGTTAATGTTACTAATATTTAATATAATGAGCTGTTCTCAAGTTATATTAACTATATATACTTATATAAAGAAAAGAGAGAATTAATTAAGTTCAGTATTATTTAGAAGCAAAGAAATTCTATTGAAAGTTACTGGTAACAGTGTTGGTTTATTAATTTAAATACTTGTTCAAATGAGTGGTTTCTGCAATATATTTCTATGGTAGTAGTTTAATTTAAGGGGTATTATACAACAAAAATATTTATAGCAGACAAAGTTACAATTTAAAATTTCAAATTAGTTTTGTTTTACTGAAAGTTTAAAACAGCAAACAGTTTATGTTTACAATGTTTATGTGGTTATGTATAGAGGAGGCTGCATGTGAAAGTCTAAAACTGCCAAAGGGCAACAGTTCACATGAAATGGTTAAATGGTTACTGTCTACACATAGTAACTTCATATTTGGTATTAATTCATAAACAAAATTGAAGTGAAACTCAAATTTGAGAAGAAAGTTAAATCTTTTGAAACCTTTAGCTGCTTTTGATAATATAATAGTTGTTTAAATTTACTGCTATGAAAAAAGTAAGAACCACTCATACCCATTCATTAACAAAAAATTAACAATCAATTACTTTTGTAGAGCTATTGATATCAATCTTTTTGTTAAGCAAAGTGTACAGTGGTTGTTACAAAATATAGAATTACACCCGACTTTATGGCGCCAGAGTATAGACAGACTAGCGCCACCTATCTCTGCCATTATAGAATCTACAAGATGGCCGCCGCGCGCAGTCAAATCCACACGTAAATTAAGATTTTAGTACTGTAGCTTATCATTGCTTTAATCACAGTTTAATGTTGTAGGAGAGTAGAATTATTATGTAATGGAATAATGAAGACGTTTAATTATATATATTTTTGAATGGAAAATATTAAAGAAAAAAAAAAAATGAAATTTAATATTGCCCTAAATGAACTTTAGTATTCGATAAATAATATGCGAAGAGAATACCAAGAATTCAAACAAAAGAAAAAAATAAAATAACAATATATTTTTTTCATTCAATGAGAAGTAATATAAATGTATTCTTACTAATAACATCTAGATATATCTAGTGCTATTATACGTTATAAAGCCTACCCTTAAGCCATTTCCATTTATTAAGTATTCACAATAGAAACTTTAGAAAGAACTCATAATATTGTATTTCTTAATATTTTTCAACAAACAGAAATATTATATTTTTACTTTTTCATTACTTATACATTTTTTTGTAAGATTTCTGCTTCCTTTTGTTGATTCGTATTATTTGCAAAATATATATATAATAATTTTCCTTAAACAAACAATGAAATATTATATTTTAGTAGTATTTCTGAGTATTGTATTATTATACTCCGTCGCAGTCGTGGGTTCAAATTCCGATCCAATTAGTTTTGTTTTTATTTTATTTTTTATTTTTTTTGAAATCCTATTAATTGGGTACTTACCACTTACTTACTAACTTACAAAATATGAAACCCCAAAACTTCTGAAATTTAATGGCCTTGCAATCCATTTTGACATTTGCCTGTGACTGAGGAAAACGTAGAAACCTCAGCCAGGATAGTCGCTACAGATTTTTGTCAATGAACCGGAAGTGCTTTTATTTTATTGGTGTGCTTAAAACTGGATCTATTTTTGATATATTCGGGAGGTAATCATGAATAGTATTCCTGTCATGACCGACCATTTTGCGTGAGGTTTCCACGCTTCCTCAGTTATTTTGGAAAATATTGAGAATAATATCTTGTGGACATGAAGTCAAATTAATATTCCCTTCAGATTAAAATTATTTAAAAATATATACTGAAAAAAATGCATGCAAATCCTTCCAACAAAACAAGGGTTTAGTTTGCACTGTATGGAGTTTTATAATACACAAACTACTCATTGGATTTCTTGAACCGAAGTTAATTTTTAGAAGGATTATTAACTGGAAAATGTGAATGTTAATTTAAAAAACGTGTATATGCATCAATTACTTTCAAAAGGTATTCAAAAAATTTAAATTGAATGAAAAATATTTTCATTTCTATATACCCTCCTTGGTGGCAATTTTTTTTTTTTTTTTTTTTTTTTTTTTTTTTTTTTTTTGTTTCGGGAGTTATCATTTCTAATAAATTAAAAATAAATTTAGCTGCTTTGATTTTACTTCCTAATCTCCCTCCCCCCTTCCTGTCATAAATCTGATAAATGACATGCTGAACTAATAATGTATGCATGATTAAAACCATTTATTTCATTTCTTTGATTTAATTTCTTAATATAAAACTGTATGTGAGTTACTAAAATCACTCCACAAAAAATTACCATCTTGAAAGAACATTATCACATTGAAAAATATTATAATGAAGTTTCTTTTTATTAACATTAAAATAATTTATAAAATTTGTTTTAAAAATGTTGTGTTTACATATTTTATAATTATTCAATTGACATTAATTGTTATTGATTTATTATAAAATAATAAAAACATTCCAGGAGAGAGTTATTCAACAGTTTTTTCAATAACCGCGTTTATTTATTTATTTCACCCAAGGTACATACATAACATACAATATGAACAAAAATAATGGGTGAGGGTAGCAAGCAAGGCACAAGAGCACCATATCACAGTTAAGTAGCTGCTAACCTGCAAACATAATCTATATATCAACATTTAAACTAAGGCAAAAAGCCAGGGTCAAACTTATATTACTAACTATTACTAACAATATAATAATTTTTAAGAAGAGAAGGAAATTGTTTAACATCACATACTATCAATGGAGTATTGACCTCAAAATTTTTTATTGCAGAAATGGATAGAGCGTGCAAAGTTATGCTCCTCTGATTTTTTTCCGATTTTTTTGAGCCCGGGAAGTATTTTTAAAAAATTATTGAAAGTCCTTTTTGTGAAGTCACGCGGCGGCAAGTCCTATCTTTTTGTTAAGGAGCGGCGTCTCGTGACGTCACAAAAAGAACTTTCAATAATTTTTTAAAAATAGTTCCCGGTCCCTAAAAAATCTGAAAAAAATCAGGGTAGCATAACTTTGCACGCTCTATCCATTTCTGCAATAAAAAAAATTTGAGGTCAATACTCCATTTGTAAGACAAACTAAACGTACACTAAATGAGAGAGATGGATCAATTCCTTTCCATATAAAATTTTAAAATATTTATTTTATATTTTGTAACAAATGTTTTCTTATGAGTAAAATATTTTCAGGTATAATAATGTAAAAAAACTGGTACTATACGTTAATCTGTTATTGACAAGAGACTCAACAAAAAGAAGGATAGAACGTTGAATGAAGAAGACAGTAACACCCTTTGAGTGGCTTAAACTTGAACAGAAAATCGAACATCCTCTTATAACCACGTTGCCGAACTTGAAAAAAAAAATCTTTTTAACTAGAAAAAAAGAAGGATTGTATCCCTAGTTGAAAAATTACGCCTTCAACTCATCAATAAGGGAGAATCCACAACATGGCGAAAACGACGATACGAAGCGATTTTGACGTAAAAACTGTGAAATCCTAGACGGCGAGCGGACGCGTTGAATTTTGTGTTGAATTATAATATTATAATGCTCTTTTTTTTAATGTCGTCCATGGACGTTACAGCAAGTGCGCATTATTTACTTCGCATGATGAAAATAGCCATTGTGAATTTGCCATTACACGTATAAATATAATCTTATTGCTTCTTTTTATCTAAACTTTTTTTGAAAAGCAGTTTAGAGTACTTATCACAAAATATAAAACAACAAAAGATTCATTGAATTTAAAAGTACTGTATAGAGTATTGTATTCAGTTTGCTTATCAATGCTTTTTGCTGTTGCATGGTCTCCTCGATCGTACTCCTCTATACATGCCCACCTTCAATGGAGTATCGACCTCATTTTTTTTTTTATTATTGCAGAAATGGATAGAGGGTGCAAAGTTATGCTACCTTGATTATTTTTTTAGATTTTTTACAGCCGTGGAATTATTTTTAAAAGATTATTGAAAGTCCTTTTTGTGACGTCACAAAGCGGCAAGTCTTATCCTTTTCTTAAGCAGAGGCGCCGCGTGACGTCACAAAAAGGACTTTCAATAATTTTTAAAAAATACTTCCACGGCTGTAAAAAATCTGAAAAAAATCAGGGTAGCATAACTTTGCATCCTCTATTCTTTTCTGCAAGTGAACGTCATCCACGAAATTTTTTACCCTCGCAGGGCTCGGCTTCCGAGAAAAAATCGTGTTTATGAATCGTAATAATCACGTTTCTTCACCAGAAGCGTGACGTCACAGAAGAGTGCCCACCACGGCGTTTGAGCATGAGGTCGATACTCCATATTTAGTCTCTCTATCAGAATAAAATTTAAAATCAGACATGATCAAGAGAAACCAACAACAAAATAACAACAAGCAAACTAAACTATTACGTAAAATGGATACTTTGTAATTATTTTATTTTTGTATCGTAATCCTGGTGTGGTTAAATGCATTTAATTATTTAAATGGCCGAGTCCTGCATGTTGGCACTGCCATTGGAAGAGAAGAATATAGGTTGAAAATATTTTATTGAGAGAAATTCATTGACAAAGCAGTTATTCTGAATTTTAAAAATCGGACTTAAAATTTTTGTCATCAGGTTATCGGAACTAAAAAAGAAAAAAATAGTAAATTTTAAGTGCTTGCTTTGTGAATGTTCCTTTATTTAAAAAATGAATGACCTCAAAATTTTACTGTAGAAATGGATAGAGGGTGCAACTTTACTCAGATTTTTTTCACATTTTTTATAGTTTGGGAAATATTTTTAAAAAATTATTGAAAGTACAGAGATAGTTATTCCTCTTTAGGGTCTGTATTCATAAAAGGATAACACCTAGCTAAAAGGGGCGTGGGTTCAAACCCAACCTCAATAAAACATTTTTGCAATACTTCCCGTCTTCTAAAAGAATCTGAAGAAAAAAAAATCAGAGTGGCATAATTTTGCACCCTCTATTCATTTTTGCAATACAAATTTTTGAGGTTGATACTACATTATATAAAAAATACATTTGTCGTTCGTCACGTATAACCGTATTTTTTATAGGATTTTTATCTTTGTTGCATGAGATTAGGGGATTAGGTTTTTCGATAAAAGGTATATCGAGAGAAAATATCTGATAAAAGTTTATAGGACAATAAATTGGCTTCAGGATATAATTCAATCAAATAAAATAATTACAAATATATTTGCTATTCCTTTTTTTTTATAGTTGTATTTTTTTTCTATACAAAAGGTTCTAGTCCATAGTATGAAATAGTGCGTTTTTATTCGAATATATTTCCATTACATGTTGGATTTTATTTGATATTGTAAAAAATTTCAAAGGGTTCCAAGAATTGCGGCCATATATACAATCGTGCATATAGGTATTTGCCCACTGGTATAATACAAATTGCTTTACCTTCCTTTTACGTGTATTTTTTCAATATATATTTATTCTTTTTTTTATTACGTTATTTGGTTTAAATTTCACCATCATATTTTCTATTTTCAAAATTATTAACAAAAGTCAAATAGGCAATTTTAGAAGGTATTATTGAATACAGGACACAAAGTGGTAAAATATCCATTTACGAGATTACTGATGATAATTTAAAAAAACTTATAATCTCTTTAATTAAATACTTTTTTCATTCATTGTATATAAACACTTTTAAATGTTTTAGGGAGATGAGAATTACTAAATGGACAACATATATGAACTATTTTTATTGCAGAAATGAATAGAGGGTACCGAATTATGCTGCTCTGAATTTTTTCAGATTTTTTTGAAACCAGGAACTATTTTTGAAATAATCATTGAAAAATCTGTGATTTAAGTTGGCACCGCTGCATCCTTAGTAAAAAGGATAGAGACTGGACGCCTATTGACGCCTCCAGGGGGCGTGGCCGCACTTTCAATAATTATTTAAAAACAGTTCTGGGTTTCAAAAAACTCTGAAAAAAATTCAGAGTAGCATAATTTGGTACCCTCTATTCATTTCTGCAGTATTTTTTTTTCATTAATGTTGTCCATTATAAACTATTAATATGATAGAGATGTCATTTTCCTTGGAAACCGTCGCTAACTGAAACTTTTGGATAACTGTTTAGCTGGCCTTGGGAAGCATGTACGTACAGTACAGTATTATAAATCAAATTATTTAATTAAATTAGATTATTATAATCTCAAAACACATAAATTTATAACAATAATTTTCTTTCTCAATATTGTTAAAAGAAGATAAGATGTTTTTTTATTAAAAATACAAAGAAAATATTTTGGAAAAAATTCTCTTTCAAGTTTCGTCCCTCAATATTTTTTTTTTATTTTCTTTCACACATCACTTATTTCACAAATATTGTCAAATGTCATCAAATTTTCTTTTATAAAAACAAACATGTTTTTCCTTTGAAAAAATAAATATCAAGTCAACAACTTTTTATGTACATTTCATAAATATTAACTATATGCTAAAATTAAACTTCCTTTGTGAATTATAGTGAATTTTAATTATTATTTAATCATGTATAACATAATGGGTTACTGAAAAAAAAAAGTTTCAAGTTTTTGTCAACATTTCAAAAGGCACGAGAATATCATGAAAAACGAGCCCTATTACAGCATTCTACGACAATTTCCTGATTTTATATGAATTTTTAAAACCTCTCAAAAATGACATTACAACTTTGCATCTTAAATGGGAAAATAGATCAGTTGACATTGTCAAATCCCGAAATATAACCAAATCTTTATTATTTTTTTATTTTCAAATCTTCAGTACTTTTTACTAGTATTGTATGCTAACTCAAATACCAGTCAGTCCCTCATTAGAATCACTTGTAGTTATAAAAAAATTACCAAGTTCTGATAATAACCGTTGATATAAAGGTTTCCACAGTTATTTTATTTATAATAAATTTGTAATATTTCATAAAAGAAGGATATAAATAAAGAGACCCTGGTCATTTTGGGTGGGATTATAAGAAGTTAAGTGGCTGTCTTGATGATTATTTCCAGTGGTGTCCCATCGTCAATACCAGGTAAATACCGAAGCAGTAGTAGCAGTATATAGATCTTATAGTATAGAATGTAAGATCTTTGGCTGTACATAACACAAGGTCTCAGCCGCCTTCTTTCCTATATCCTAGTAATCTCGTCATCCAGTCACCTTACTCCTCGAATCATAAGGGTTGTTGGAAATCCTGCATAATCTGCAGTATGGCGTCATAAAAAGTTAGTGCGAACCTGGTGGTAACTGCTGGAACTACGTGCGTCTAGTGAGGACAGATTGCCTCTTTAACACTGTAAAATCATATAAATACTATGTCAGCAGCCACAGCATAATTTTACATAAATGACATCATAATTAGTTGCCCCATACTTTCGGACAAATATAAAAAAATATTTCAAACTTCGTAAACTTCATATAAATTTTGTTGTTTTTTTGATTCTCCCAAAGCTATAGGTATTGCCGTATCCTTGGCAGAATGAGCTAAAATTTCAGTCGTCAGCACCATCTCGTGGTCCTTTATGTCCTCTATATGGGCTCCGACCTTTCATGTCCACCCTTCGTCCCTGTCTATAGATTCAACTCAGTAGACAGGCTAGACCATGGTGTATTTTCAAGTTTCGCGTGTTTACTGTTCCACTTTTTATCCAATCACCGGGCGTGATTGCTGTCACGTGACAAAAATTACGCACTCTGATTGGCCGAGCTTTATATACATGGGTCTCATCCGTGTAAGCACCATAGTAAATAGAGCCACAATGGGCTAGACATAAGGGAAGGCAATTTTAAAATAATTACAGCATAAAAACATAGTGTTAATCTGTTAATTAACTAAACAAAAAAGAAACTACGCAGTTATACACGCGCGTTTATTCTTTGATAATGTTACGTAATTTCATAAAAATAATTGAGTTATTACATAGTTCTTTCTTTACAAAACTTAAACGTAAAACTTTTATTATAAAGAAATAAAACTTACAAAAACGAAATTGCTTTAGATTTTTTTTTATTCTATACAAAATAATAAGTTTATCGCGTTACTTTGAGTATACAAGAATTCATGATCTCTATTATTTACACGATAAATTTCTTTTATAAAGTTTGTTAAAAAAAATTAATTATTTGTTACCTATTTCTAAAGATAATGACGAGAACTAAAACCATATCAAAGATCAACCAACTATTCTAACCTCCACGCCTTTTATACATAGTTAAAGAACACCCACTCGTGCATCAGAGAGAGAGGGGGAGGGAGGGATAGTTGACTTTTTCTACGTCACAAGAAATATCTCTAGCACATACCAACAAAAAATCTTACTTTGATAATATATCTCTCATCGCAATTCTTTGAACTTAAGACAAAACTCTTTTTATATAATTTTTTTACAAGTTGCTTAAATTTTCAGAATGTGTGTGTGGGGGGGGGGCGGGGGGATGAGTCTTGGCTTTTTACTACACCATGACAAGAAATATCTGTAGCACAAAAAAAAATCTTATTAACTTTTGTAAATTTCAGTTCCTTCAAGGAAAACTCAAATCTTTTTATTAATTGTGTTTGAATTTGTTTGAATTTTTAGTTTTATTCTTTATAGAATACAAATGAAACTTTGAACAATCAATGATCAAATATTAAAGATAAAAAGAACTAAATTTTCAACAAATTCTTTGTTTTGTTTTTTTTCTTTATAAACTTACAACCTTACAACTCCTACACAATTTATTTTTCTTTGCACGAATGAAGAAAAAAAAAAAAAAGAAGATAGTGTTGATTCTTTTATTTTTCCCTGTGCCAATTTTTTTTGTTACAAAAGAAGTTATACGATCAAGTTTCTGAAAGTATCAAATAGATTTTATTTTTATTTGAAATAAGATTCTTTTCTTTACATTAGTTTGATTATCATCTTTAAATCATCAAGGTTTCAAATTACGTTGTCAAATGATGGAAAAAAGGGGGAAAACTTTTTTTTTAATTAAATCGAGGGACGCAAATAAGAAATAGTAAATAGTAGAAATATATTATGATTTGTCAATGGACAACATACATGAAAAAATTTTATTGCAGAAATGAATAGAGGGTACCAAATTATGCTACTCTGAATTTTTTCAGATTTTTTTGAGAGCCGGAACTATTTTTAAATAATTATTGAAAGTCCTGTGATTTCAGTTGGCACCCCTGAATTCTTAATAAAAAGGATAGAGACAGGACGCCTATTGACGCCTCCAGGGGGCGTGGCCGCACTTTCAATAATTATTTAAAAATAGTTCTGGGTCTCAAAAAAATCTGAAAAAATTCAGAGTAGCATAATTTGGTACCCTCTATTCATTTCTGCAATAAATTTTTTTCATGTATGTTGTCCATTGTAACAGGATCGTCCAAAATGGCTGAGTGCTTGCAACACTGTTTCGACGCTCCGCTCAAATTGTCTGTCCTCATCCTGGTAACTATCCCTTTCCTAACTTTTCATTAATCGTCTTGATTTCTTAAATCTTCTCCCCAGTCAATTTGATTCATAATTATCATTTTCGCCTCACCGCACCCCCACAATCACTACTTTTTCCAAAATAGTATTGGGTGCATGGCTGTCATTGGCCTATTCTCAAAAACGGATCAAGAAGAAGAAGTAAATTGTAACATTATTTTTTTAAATCACTCGATATGCAATATAATTTTACGATGAACAAATTGTTTTAATAATAACTTGATCAAATACAAAATAATAGGATTACTTTAATAAATTTGTAATTTTTTATATTTTTTATATGCTGATTGGACTAAATTTTAATTAGCTAAAAATTACTTAAATGACTATAATTGATTTTCAACAAAAACCACGTTTCCCACCCAGGGGAAATGTTTCCACTCTGTGGTTCCCCTGGCTTTGGATTATTGATTTTCCTGTTCATTGTCAAAAGCTGTAGCATTCATCCTACCTGTGCATGGTTTCCACGATTTCCTCAGTCGCAGGCAAATGCCGAGATGGATTGCAAGGCCATATGACTGCCACCATCCCTATACTGACCCCGTGAAACGTTCAAGTTAGGTTTTCAGAAGTTTCGGGGTTTCAGACTTAAGTAGAAAGATTATAATAATTTATATTATGTAAATCAATAACAGTTAATAAAGAAAAAAAAAATACTTTTTTTTTGATAAATATCACACTAAAAAAAAGTAAAGAAATAGTAAAAAAGAGAGTGATATATGAGCAGTTTCATTAAAACTGTAATTGCAACAGTGCCTTTTTTTCTTTCTGCTTCTTTTTTTAAATAGTGTCAAAATACATTATATAACATTTCTCAAAATATGAGTAGCATAGAAGTATCAAAACACCTTCAGTTACGTACTCAATTGAAATAAACAAGAAAAATTAAAAGAATTTAACTTCTTATTAAAGTGAATACAGTAAGTGAAATTGATTTTTTTTTTCCAACATGAAAAGTAATTAATTTCTTTTAATATGATTCGATTGAATTTTTTTACAGTGTTAACTGTTAATAATTACATAATTACACGATCTCTCTCTTTCCAGCTCGTTGACTTTTTACCCCGCCAGAGTAAAATGTCACCCCCAACCGTGAACCAATCCATTACACATGTCACACGTACTGAAATGATTCATTGCCTTCACTTGACATTTTACGCTCTATATAATCCATCATTTAACTTGTGACATATTAACACATTTAATAAAATAAACCCTTTATTCTTTATTCTTTTTTTTTTTTTTAAATCACACCCTATTGGGTACTTCTACTTGCTAATGAGATATTAGATATTAGAATGTGAAAATTTTAGTGGCTTAATCGAAAGAAGGGGTAAAAATATGTTAGTATGAATTTTTTCAGATTTTTCTGAGACCGGGAACTATTTTTAAAATATTATTGAAAGTCTATTTTGATGACGGCATGGGCGGCACTCCTTAAGAAAAAAGATAGGGCAGTGCCGCCCGTGACATCATAAAAAAGACTTTCAATAATTTTTTAAAAATAGTTCCCAGTCTCAGAAAAATCTGAAAAAATTCACTGTACCATATTTTTACCCCTTCTTTCGATTAAGCCACTAAAATTTTCACATTCTATTATCTCTTTCCACACTACTTTGAAACCCCGAACCTTCCGAATCACTAACTTCAGCGTTTCGCAGGCTCTTCCGGAACGGGGGCGGTCACGGCCTATAAGCAATGCATCCCGGCATTTGTCTGCAACTGAGGGAAACCTCAGCCAGGATGGATGCTACAGCTTTTGTCAATGAACCGGAAGTGCAATGTTCCCAATCCTTTTGACTGTTTTCACTTTTTTTTTTTTTACACATGGTATATCTTGATATATTCAGTTATTTATATTCAAAAACAGCAGGCGTGGATTCAGGGGGGGTTGTATCTCCCTCCTTCGAAATGATGAATTTAACATAGGCAATTCAGGTATTTCCCCACTCCAGCGTTTTTATCATTGGCCTCATGAAGGCAGCCCCCCCCCCCCCCCGCCTTCCCCGTATTTGTTTTAGATTAGATGGTGGGATGATTTGCAATGCGTGGCAACCCTTGTTTGAGATCCACAAAACACTAAGCAGTCTCACATCAGGTCTATACGAAGAGCCGAGACACATGCAGAAATAAAGGAAATGTTCTCAAAATGATGAAAAATGCATATTTTTCGATCCATACTTTCATCTGTGTTTGTTATTATAGGCAAGCTAGAATAGCCTGCTCCAAAAATTTGTTAAAAGTATACCTTCTTCCTTCCTTTTTTCTTTCTGACGAAGAGTAACCTGTATGAATGTATGAATTCTAGTGAGGCAATTTTAAATTTATTGATTTTTTTTAAATTCATTTTTAATTTGTAAAGAAAAAAATTTACATGTAATAATACTAAAAAAAAATACTTTAAATAAATAAAAGTAAACATTTTTAAACGTAATTTAAATATTTAATAATGATTTAAAAAAAAATTAAGTTATTTTTATTTTTAAAATAAATTAAACATTTGCATTATTATTTATTATTAAGATAAGAATATAAACTATGATGAAAAATTTCTTTCTTATTTCCGATAGCAAATGGATTTATGGAGACTATATTTTTTATTTAAGTTTAACAGTTAATCTCAGTAACTGCGGCGTCATAAAAATATTGTATTGAAAATTTCCATCAGCCTAATCGAATGAAACAAATTTCAAAAATTCAAAAATCCTATAGTTTGGCCAAATGTCATTGCTATAATCTAATGTAGTAAATATTTTCATTAAGCACTATAGTCCTATAGTAAATTATATCAAATTTTATCACACAATTATTGAACACAATTTTTATATAATAATTAAATAACTTTTTAAATACAAAAGTAATTGTTGTTTTTTTTTGCATTTAATTTTAAATAAATTTGAAATATATAATTTAAATAATCATAAATAAATCGATTATGAAATTAATATTATTATAATCTTTTGTGTATCAATGAATTGAAATTAAAGACAACATATTTAAAATATTTTCAGTTTATAAAATAAAAGAAAAATTAATTGTTATTTTACTGATTTAAAAAACAACAAAATCGGTGTAGATGGTGAGTATTTAATTTTTTGGTGTGAAAAAGTTACTGATGTCACTAAATTGACCCCATTTGACAATGTTGACCATTGATGTCACCAGAAATATTAAAGTCTAATTTCAGATATTATTTCATGGTATAAGGAATGTTTGCTGAAATTTTCCGAGTGTTTCACCATCTACTAAGCCCACTGACATTAATCCTTAAAACTCTCATATAAGAAAATAATTCTCGCGTGCCTCAATATAAATTTGCGATAAAAACATAACTCCATGAGTTGTCCATTTATTTTGACTTGAAAATTTCGATACACCATTAATTTGTGTATTTTCTAAGGTCATATTTAACTTGGTTTTCATCGGAAACGCTCAGGTGTCCTTCGATCAGCTTGACTCTGCGAATGAAGTTCTTCGTTACAAAAAGCACACTGAAGGCGTTAAAAACACGACGAAAACCAAAAATTTGAACTAGAGTATATCTTCTCGTTGTTTACAAAAAATCTGTAAGGTCATTTGAGACAATTCGTTTATCTCTAAAATTGAGCAGCACTCTAAAGTAAAGGAAAGCCTCTAGGGTCAATTTTGGAACAAATTGACTTATCTCAATTGAAGGCGTATTTACATGGTGATTTTTATCATGCGACGCGAAGCGAATAATGCGCACTTGCTGTGACATTCATTGGCAGCCATATTTGGCAATTAAAAAAAGAGCATCGAATCGTAATCCGGAACCTGGCGAATTCGCTCGTCGCATACAGGATTTCACAGCTTTTGCGTCAAAAGTATCAAAACCACGTCGCATCTCCGTTGTCTCCATGTGGATCCGCCTTGGCGCCAAATAAACCACACATTTTGTTAATGAACATAGGCAGAGATTAAATATCTTTAAACACTAACATTTTATATTAATTTGTGTTACGTCAAAGATTTAACAGATCATATTCTCTGGTAATATGTTTGTGAAATGTCATAATTCTGGATATTAATTCAAGGGTATTTAATTTACAAAATAATATAAATTATAATATATTATACTTGCTCTAGTTTTATATTGAAACTTTTTAACTTGGGTAATTTAATTATAATATTTATAATGCTTGAAAGGTGAAGTTAAAAAAATTGTCTGTTATGCAGGTTGCATAATTTACAAATTACCCGAACAGCTGATTTTCTATCTACGAAACCTTTTTAAACAGAAAAAAAATTATCTACGTTAACATTTTGTAAATACTTAATAAAATATTGCATAAAAATACGAACACTAGAGAAAGAGAGAGATAGAGAGAGAGAGAGAGAGAGAGAGAGAGAGAGAGAGAGAGAGAGAGAGAGAGAGAGAGAGAGAGAGAGAGAGAGAGAGAGAGAGAGAGAGAGAGAGAGAGAGAGAGAGAGAGAGAGAGAGAGAGCAGCACGTTAACAAAATAACTTGTTTACTTCACACAAATATTATCTTTCTTGTTTACTTTTCTGAGATGCACTTTACTGGCATGAGCATCTACGAGTGCAAAGGATATTTAATAATCTGCAATATTTACAACTCAATTTTCAATTTCATTTCAACAGCTGAATTCAATAATGCAAAGTTATAAAGTCAGGATATAATTTTTTTTTTTTTTTTTTTTTTTTTATAAATTATAAATAAATTATTATATAGGTCATATGGAATCATGGTATTATAAATACATTCTAGTCAACTTGCTATAAGAAAGAGTCACCAAAGGTGTAATATATAATATATATATTATATAATATGCATCTTACTTGTTAGTTATTATATTGATTTTTATTTGCATACAAAAAGAATTAAGTAATGAAAATAACGTGCTTGTAGATATACACGTTTCCAAGTGAGCTCACACTATTCAAATTATAAATAAATGCAGCATATAAGTATGACATTAATTTGAACGTCATACGGTCTATATATTATAAATTGCATGTCTTTATACACTATATATAATATATTATAATATATACATTACGTCAATCCTTTTGCTCTAATAATTTATAAGAACTTATATGATTAAATTCAATAATTTCTGTGCGCTTCATTCTTCAATTCCACCCATGTATATAGTAGTCACCTTTGAAAATTTCCCTTTGCGGCCTTGTTAATAGGCTCGGACTGGCCATAAATCTGGGTCAGGGATCCTTGACTGGCCCCTCAGATTTTTAACATAGGAGCATAGGAAAAGTGGCCTCAGACACCCTGAAAAGTGGCCCCTGCTTACTGTAATGCCTATATGGCCCTGACTGGCCCCTAGCTTCCCAGTCCGAGCCTGCTTGTTAATCACCATACCTTGTAAATTTAACCCAGGGCATGGTGATAAAAGGGATACAGGCCTCAAATTACAAATTGGACAGTCACCAAGTGTTTTCATAGCATATAATTAAAATTCCCATAAATTTTCTCTATGCAAGGTGCAGGCATGCAAAGATGCAGTGCAATGTAAGAAATTTAGTCCTTGCTTACGTCAAAACTCAATGCTAATCGTGGCTGTCTGTGAATTGTGACGTCAGCAAGGACCTTCTTTGCAACGTAATTTCGCACGGTCGCACCGCGCGTGGATAAAAATGATGCGAATGTTGATTATAAACTCGAGCAACACTTGGTGTCTGTCTAATTTGTAATTTGAGGCCTGTATACCTTTCTGCAAGGGTGAAATTTTCCAAGGTGACGAGTGAATACAGTTTTATATTTTATTGGCCTGGATGTTTGGAAGGTAGATTAGAACTTGTTGAAAATCTGTCCTACATTTCAACACCGGAAGTAGCCGGAAGTACTAAGTTTTCTGGATTTTCTTGTTCAAATTTGAACATGAAATTTTTCAGTTTAGTGATTTCAATCTATCTGCTAAAAGTCTTAGTGTTCTCATGTTCTTATAATTGATCCAAAATTCTGTCACTTCTGGTGGTAATCTTATATTTACTGAACTAAAGTTGTAATTTTTTTGAAAATGGACCCTTCTATTTAAAACTGAACTTATGACTCATATATTTTTGGTGTTACCTGTCTTCAAATAATTAACCTTGGGAGTCATTAACGTACATAAAGACTTGACGTTTTCCAGACAGGGCGGAAAAGATTGGAATCGAGCGAGTGTCCGTGGGGGAAAGTAGCAGTCAGTATTATACAGAAGAACATTATATATGATAGCCCTGAATATCGCTTATTAAAGATGATGTACCTATCTGATGTTGTATGTAAACAAGGTTCGTAGAAAATATAGGTTACATAAATATAAATTAAAGCTGGTATTACACGATGTAATTTCTACTTAATACAAGAGCTATATATATATATATATATATTCACTGGAAAACAGAAAATGTAAAAATGATTATAATAATTTAATATATCAATAAATGTGAGGAGTTGAAATTGTCTTCTAAATCGATGTTTTATTTGTTTTATTTTTTGGAACAACTATTACGTACATAAAGACTAAAATACATAACTCAATTTTACATTTTACACGTGTATAATTAATGTATAATGCAGCAACATGATGAAATCAGGAATGGATTAAGTTCATATTATTGTTTCAAGGTATATACACTATTTTCGTTATTCTATTTCCGCTTTCTAAAAAAGTTAATGTAAATTCAAATTCAAATGATTTATTTTATCATATTCTAGTTACAAAATACACACATATGTAATACACATGGTATATAATGCATTGGTAAAACACGTCAGTAAAAGAAAAAGAATTAAAAACATAGCACTAAATTACAATAATGGACAACCTGCATGAATTTTTTTAGTTGCAGAAATGAATAGAAAAGGTACCAAATTATGCTACTCTGAATTTGTTCATATTTTTTAAAGAATCAGAACTATTTTTAAATAATTATTTAAAGTGCAGACACGTTTCCTAGAAGCGCCAATAGGCGTCTAGTCCCTATCCTTTTTATTAAGGATTCAGGGGTGTCAACTTAACTTTCAGAACTTTCAATAATTATTTAAAAAAACAGTTAAATCCAAAAAAAATAAAAAAAAATCAGAGTAGCGCAATTTGGCACCCTCCATTAATGCAATAAAAAATTTTCATGCAGGTTGTCCGTTAAAAATCCCCATAATATATTCATTTACACTATAAAAACAATGCTTAATAAGAAACAGTTTTTAAAATTCCATATATCGTGCAGATATGTGTACAAAAAGGTGGTCCTCGTAACAGCAAAGTTTTCTTTTCCACGCAGACCTCATTATCAAGTTACTCTTGTCTTGTCATTAATTCTGAACCTCATTTAAAAACAAAAGAGACAACCAAGGCTTAAAATATAATAATTATATGCTATTCTTACAATGTTGAAATACTAATGACGCAATATATCATAACATGTTATATGAAATATTGTTGTCCCTAGAGAAATTATTAAATTTGATTAATGTGTTCTACAAGATAATTTCATTATGAAATTAATATTAATTAAAACATTTTCCTAGCAGATTGCTTGAAGAGATTGATTTCTCGCAGGTTTCGTGTTTAAAACTCCCTAAGTTGAAATAAATTTGATCTTTTATTAACTACAGTTTGTCAAGCGAGAGTTTGACCCTCGATATTGCCGGAATCGATATATTTGCACCTCCGGTTGTGGGTTATGCCATGGCAACCGAAAGCGGAAATTGTTAAAAATCGGCAATATCGATGGTGAAACTCTCGCTTGACAGACTGTATTAAGTTCTCCTTTAGTCTAATTCCCTCCTATTTTACACCATTTTAGAGGGAAAAAAAAAAACGTAATCTCATATTTTTCCCTCTTCTTAAGCATAGAATGTTAGAAATATTTTGTCTCTATTTCATCCTCACTTTAAGCGAAGAGGAAATAAGATGTGCTTTAGAGGTAAAAAGGTTAGGTTTAAACGTGTTAAGGATGAGTTTAAGACGAAATTGTTCAACTAAGGTTTACTAAAGTTTTTTATATTTTTATTTTGGGAGTTCTTAAAAGGGCCCTAGTTGAAAAATTACGTCTTCCACTCATCCTCTACACGTCTAAACCTAATCTTTTAACGTTTTTACACCTCAAAAACATATTTTATTTCTTACTCGCTCAAAGTAAGGGCAAAACGGAGGCAATATTTCTAACATTTTATGCTCAATATAATATAGGAAAGAAGACGTAATCAAATCACTCTTCTTTCTCCCTATTTTTTCCTCTAAAAGAGGGATTTAGAAGAGGAGATAACTAAATGGTGAATAAAATATGAAAATTTTCAACTCTGGAATGCTTTTATATGCATGACATTATAAAAATAGCTTGTTTGTCAATAAATCTGTGTAAAGTCAATATTTTATAGTCGTAAATAAGAATTATTCTGATCATAATACAATTATAATGACACAATTTTTATTCTTTACATATTATATTATTTTAATTATGCAATAGAAAGTATGTTATATGAAAATCAAATTATGATTATGAAATCCTATTTACAAGAAACATGTATAATGCAAATATATATATGTCAATAATTAATGCTGTTCGTATGCATATATTGATTAAACGTTTATTAAAATATATAAATTAATTAAAAAAACAAAAATTTATATTTTTAAATGTCATTTATAATTAAATTTTAACGTGTTTTATATTTTTAAAATAAATTTAATATTTTGTTTAAAATAATTTTTTTATAATATTTTTTAATATATTTTTTTTACTAGATTATAACAAAAATTTGAAAAAATATAATTATAACTATGACATTTCTTTTGTTTTTAAAATTGTTCCCTGTAAAACTGTTGTTTCATTCTTGCTGAAACAGTTGTTAAAACTTGAGTGTCAATCGTCACTATAACAAAAAAAAATCTTATGTCCGTGCATAAAATAAATAAGGTAAAATCATTTCACCATATTTAGATAGAAGTATGAGCAACGTGAAGATATTTTGTTGTGTACACTTTTTCCTCACAATATTCGTTTATTGGTAAATGTTTTTCTCTTGTTCAATTTTATTTTATTTTTTACAAGGAGACATCCTTATGAGCTTGCTTGGAGCTCGAGGCAAGGTAATGGGTAGAGATAAGGGAGGGAAAAGATGGTGGCCACGGCCTGTTACGCATCCCAGCATTCGCTGAGGTGAGACTGATGGAATCGTGGAAAACTTCAGTCAGGACGGACACTTCTACCTTTTATCAACGGAATAAAGTGATGTCCAAAGCCTGGAGAACCACATATAAGTGCATCACTGGGTGGAAAGCGAGATGAAAGAGTAACATAATTTTTACTTGGAACGGTCACCCATCCAAGTACTAACCACGCTCGACGTAGCTTGTCTTCAGCGATTTAACGAGAACCAGTCATTGCACTGAGCAACGTTCAACCATTTCGATGTGAATTATGTCTCCTGGAATCATTGACAATATTTTGAGTTGACAAGCACTAAAAGTCTGCTCTTTCTTTCCCTCTCTGCATGCGTAGAATATATTGATATTGAAGGACTATTAGCAGCTTCCCATTTTAGAATTTTCCTGTGTAGTATCACGCTACTTAGAATTTACATTTAAACAGGAGAAAACTCAGGATTGTTAGTACAGTAGTATTTAAATAGTTTGAATAATTAAATACTATTAAATTTACATTATGATAAATAAGGTATTACATTTAAATAATAAAAGAACATTATAAAAAAAGACTATACTTAAATATAGAGGTTTCAAGTCAGCTGATTTTGCGGTGTTCCCACCGTCCTATCTAAACCTATGTAAACAAAAAATATATATCAAAATTGCTTTTTTAGCATTACAGAATTTTTTGGAGGAAAATAAATTCTTGATTCATTTTCAGAAGATCCCTAAATGGGGGGATAGAAGATGGTTCAAATTCATAGCTTCAATAGTTACTGAGAAAAAAAAAAATCAAATTTTCTAACATGATGGTTTATGGAGAAAATCCTTCCTCCGGGAAACGCTTGAAGCCTCCATTGAATCTGCTTTTCTTTCCAATTTCTTCATCAATAATCTTGTATGGCAACTACTTTTTCACTTTTGAAAATTATACATCATGCAGAAGCTACCATTGTATAAATATTCTTTAGACTAAAACTTCTCTTATTCAAATACAAAAGCAGCTTTTTTTTTTCTTAATTTTTTTTACATTTATAATGTCACATTTTATTATAATTAATTATTCTGAGAAAGTCGTAATTTTTTTGTTTTCATTGTTTTCTCTCATTTTTTTACCACTTCATTTTCTTTCTTTTTCATCTGATTGTTTCCAGGCATTTTGTGTGTGGGAAGATTCGTCGTATTATCCGTCAAGTAAAAACTGCCTAGAGTTTAAAATCTGCCTTATTGTTTTTGTAGATTATGAAAAGTACAATTTTCGAGGAGTAACCAAAAAATTTAAAGGTCAACTCAACCACGTATTTCACCTAAATCTGGATGCCTCAATTAAGAGAAAATACATTACAAAAAACATCTAATTTCATTGTCCTATTATACTCGTAAAAGCTATTTAAATCAGTACGTCTTCAACTCATCCTTTACACGTCTAAACTTAATGTTATTACGTCTTTTTACTTCAAAAATACATAATTTTTTTTTACTGAAATTGAAGATGAAATTGAGACAATGGAGTATCGACCTCAAATTTTTTTTATTGCAGAAATGGGTAGAGCGTGCAAAGTTATGCTACCCTGATTTTTTTTCAGATTTTTTTGAGCCCGAGAACTATTTTTAGAAAATTATTGAAAGTCCTTTTTGTGACGTCACGCGGCGGCAAGTCCTATCTTTTTCTTAAGGAGCGGCGTCTCGTGACGTCACAAAAAGAACTTCCAATAATTTTTTAAAAATAGTTCCCGGGCTAAAAAAAAAAACTGAAAAAAAATCAGGTTGGCATAACTTTGCACGTTCTATCCATTTCTGCAATAAAAAAATTGAGGTCGATATTCTATTTTTCAAACATTTTTATGCTCGAAAAAAGGAAAAAAAAAGACGTCTTCATTCCTCGTCATTTTTCCTTGGAAATTGTGTAAATTAGGAGGAAAAAGGGCTAGAAGAGACGTTAAAATGAATAAACGAATACTTTTCTTTCAATTCGAGCAGGAATTATTGAATCCTTGAGCTTCCTAAAGCCAATTAAAAATTGTACAATCAATTAATTGAACCTTGAAGTTTAAGAACATTATTTTTGTATGAAATTCAAACATGAAAACTTTGTTCTTTCCAACAATTTCTGATTATAAATTTTGCTGATGTCATTTTGTATCATCTTCTTCTAAAAAAAAAAAAAAGAAAGCAATAGGTTTATGAAAAAAGAATATTAAATTATAAATGGTTTTTTATTAAAATGTTTTTTGAACTTGATCGCTTAAAAGAAAAATGAAATTTCAGTTTAGCCACTAATTATTTTTGCTATGAGAATTCAATCGTGTATAATCATAAAAAATAAGTCCATTTGTAGATTCAGAAAGGAAACATTAATATAATTTTTTATTAATTGTACATGTTATATAAACCAGTGTTTTAGACTTAAAATAAAGTTAAATATAGAACAACAAATGTTTTCACGTTTTCACTTTTATTGGCATATTAATTATATTTAATTATTAATTACTATAAAAAAAATCTGTGTGGATGTTTTGTTTCCTTGTTTATATTTTTCCCCCTTGTGTTTAAGGATTAATGCCACCATGACGGCTATTGCTTAATACTTTTTGATGGTAAACTGAAAATATTTTAGTCAATAAAATAAATGACAAAATAATTATTTGTTTGCTAATGTAAAAAAAAATACAAAAAAAAAGTAGATTTTGAGTAATTAATTTTTTCGTGCATCTGAAAAATATACTGATTTGATTGAAAGCCACAACAATCCCCATTTAAAATAATGCTAGTCTTAAATGCTGAATATCTCGAAATTTCGCTGATTTTGGTTTTTGGTCTATATATTATGTATAATATATGTATATTTTTTTTCGTGGAAAATGATTTCATTTATTTATAATTATATTTCCTACATGTTACATACATATAAAGACATCAAAGTCAATAAACAGAACAATTGAAATGAAGTTAGGAATATTTTCTACAAATTTCAGAGTGATTTATCATCTTCTACTAACAGCCTTTTTCTTACCACTGGCATTAATCTTTAAACAGAAGCTACTACCCACATGATATATTTTGCTGCTTCCTCCTTCGTAAATTGAAATCTGGATTACCAGAACTTTAATCTGTCACTGTCAGCTCATTTTTCAAAGGTTAATAATAGCAACAAAGTGGCTTGTTTTGTGGCTGTTTAATGAATTATCAACAAAGTGAGTGGCTACATTAAAAGACACGTTATTATTAAAATTATAATAGAGATATACTATGTAGGTAGGTAATTAGGGAGTTGTAAGTAGTAGTCAACCGTGTGTATTATTTTTGTATAATTATTATTTTTTTTTCGTAATAAATTTAATTAAAAAATAAATGTTTGATAATTTTGATCGGGGCTACGTCAATCTAATGAATCTATTATAAAAGTCATTTTAAATATTACACTAATATAAATAATATTAATAATTATTCAAAATACATACACGGTACAGTATGAAAATAACATTAACATTAATATATTATGTTGTATTTTTTTTATGAGTTAAAATGTATGAATATTTTAAACAAATTTGGTATTGATTTGAAATTATGAAGAGGGTAAAAAAGAATTAAATGTGCTCTGAATCAAATGCAAAATAAATATGCTTAAATATGACACATTGGGGGACATTCACAAAGCACTTTAACCCCCACTTTAGCCCCGATTTTTAACCCTGGTGCTAAACATGGTACTAAACCAGGGGCTAACCATGTTAAGCTCATAGTAGCACCATATGTTTAGCACCAGGGTTAAAAATCGGGGCTAAATTGGGGGTTAAAGTGCTTTGTGAATGTCCCCCATTAATTATATAATTATTCATCAATAAAATAAATAGTATACAATATATATTTTATAGGAAATTATAATTTTTTTCATCGCATGATTATTATCATATCATTTGGTTATAAATAATGGGTGTGATTCACGAAGAAGTTAGCCAGGTTTCTAACCACGTTTAGCTTAACCACGTTTAACTATACCTATTTTACGTGTTAAACCACCTAGTTTTAAACGTGGTTAAGTTAAACGTGGTTAGAAACTTAGTTAACTGCTTCGTGAATCGCACCCAATGAAACTACAAAAATTAAATTTCAAGGTTATAATCTCCTATAACACTAAACAGGCACTTGACGCAGTGGTATGCACTTTTGATTCGCCATCAGATGGTCGTGCGTTCGATCCCAGGCACAGTCAAACTTTTAACAAGTGCAGTGCTAAAGAAAACCCACTCGTGCATCCGGGAGGTGATTGATGGCATCCTCTATTAATTGCCGTCCATCCTGACTGAGATTTCCATGATTTCCTCATTCACAATTAGGTTAATGCTGGGATGGATTGCTATATGCCATAATCAACCCGGTTTGGAAGGGACCCACAAAACTCTAAGCAATATGCTAAGTAGGGTCCACGAAAAGCCGGGAAGTTAAATTCAACCACTTGTGAACAGTACCCCTAACCAGGGTTCAATTAAATCAATTTTCTTTAAATGCAGATTTATTTATAATATTATCAGTAATATCACTGCTAAATTTCAATGTTCAAATTTGGTGCCAAATCTTTTCACTTTTTTGTAGTTTTATTCCAAAAGGAACTTTGGAAACCTCATCTAGGGGGTCATTGCAGTAACTTTTAGGATTTTTTGCTACCTCTGAAATCCACAAATGACCCGAGCATCTATCAGATTCGCTTCCGATATTGATGTTCAAAATTGCGTGTGTGTTTTTTAACTCTAATATTTGTATTCTTGTTGTTTCTATTTTTACTTGATTCTTTTTTATTATTTTTATCTCTATATGTTTTTAACAGTTCAATTATGAGCATGTCATACTGTATATTCATTAAATCTAAATTCTGGACATGACATTTCATTTCCAATACTGTGGTCACAATATATTGATTTGTAAGGCTTCCAATTAAAATGTATAAACAATAAATATATTATTTTATTTAAAACCATATACTGTAGAGTATAAAATAATACACATTGCATTGTTATGAATAATTAAACAGAGTTAAAATTATACAATTTTACAAGTCTACGGTAATTTTAATTTAATAAAATATAATGCACGATTTCTTCTTTTCTGATACATTTTTTTCCAAAGTAATAGTATTTTTCTGAATATCAGAATTTGAACACCCGATTGCCGTGACTTTAGGTTCTAACCCCAGTTTATTCACTTCTAAGCCCTCCCCTCGTCTAATTTCCAATTGTTTTCCACCATTTTTTTATTTTTTATTTATTATATTTTATATAATTATATTTTAGAGAAAACAAATGGAAAAATATGAGATTGCGTCCTTTTTTTTCCTCTTATTAAGCATAAAATTTTAGAAATATTGGGAGCCATTCATAAAGCACTTTAACCCCCACTTTAGCCTCAATTTATGTCCCTGGTGCTAAGTATGGTGCTAAACCAGGGGCTAACTAAGTTAAGCTCATAGTTTAGCACTATATTTAGCACCAGGGATAAAAATCGAGGCTAAAGTTGGGGTTAAAGTGCTTTGTGAATGTCCCCCACTGTCTCCATTTCATCTTCACTTTGAGCGAGGGTGAAATGAGATGTGTTTTAGACGTAATGAGATAAAGTTTAAACGTGTTAACATGAGTTGAAGATGTAATTTTCCAACTAAGGGTTATCTTTCTGTTCCAGGACATCCCACTTCACGTGAGCATGTTAAACTTGGTTCTCCTCGCTGCAGATCGTCACCGTCAAATTCTATACCCGATGCGTTCCCGACTGCCGGGACTTGCTTGTTGCATCTCAGCGTGGCTTGCAGCTTTAGTAGTGGTACTTCCGTATCCTGTCTACACAACATATCTCGATCTGGGGGTGAGTACCGTGATTGGGGGGCATAGAGATGAGAAGCTACTTCGTTAACTGAGTGGCAAAACGTGTTGTATGAAAGGTACAGTTATGGTTAATAAGACTAGGACATTTGGCGTGAACGTAGCCACGAATAGTTCACTCTTCGTGCTGAATGGCAACGCTGTGGCCAAGTGAACTCAGAGGAGATAAAGGAGATGACTTCACCTTAGCTCCAACAGTGTTGCCAGATCATCCAAGTCAGTGAATCAATGGTGCTCACTTCAACACTGCAGTATACGACGTGTTCTACTTTTATTGGCCGTAACTGTACATACCTTGATCTGAAAGTATCGTGTTTTGGGGGGGGCATAAGAGTGAAGAAAAACATGGGGTAATTGAGTGGCAAAGTGTTATGATAGTTGCTTCAAATTAAATTTATTTTAAAATATATAGTATATTTTAAAGACGTATTTGTTTCATACTATTTTTTATAAATTTCTTTTTTGCGATTTAAATACTTAAATGTTATAATTAAATATAATTAAATTTGAAGTCCTTCGTAGTATTTGAAAGCAAATTGCAAGTTATACACTTATAGTAAATTCAACACTAGGTTGTTATTATAGAATTGTTTATATTAGAAAAACAATAAAACTAATCAAATCTGAAAAATTTCAATCAAATCTATATATACGTCTGATGTAACTAAAGTAGATTGCTTCTCTTTTCTCATGTTACGAATTTGATCAAAATGTTATTGTATTTTTGATAAGATCAGACAGTGTTCATCCCGTATGATATTTATTACAGGTTGACATTTGAGGGAGTAGTTTCGCACAGCAATATCAATAAAATTATTTGGAGTTCGGTTTGACATTTTGTTATATTACAGGTCAAATAAGAGTTATTGAGAAATGATGATAAAATATTGAACAGCAATATTAATATAATCTCTTACTGTTTTAATATTCATTTAATGGAAAAATGATGATAAAATATTGAACAGCAATATTAATATAATCTATTACTGTTTTAATATCCATTTAATGGAAAAGAACGAGCAAAAAACACAAACAACAATGCCTAATAACGTTTATATTAGTTTCGTTATTAACAATTATAAATTTAATTTTAGTTGATAAAACCAATAATAGAAACAAGTTTAAATTTAAAATTATTATAATATATTTTAACTAATCAATACTGTTGCACATAATATTGTATTGTATTTCATTTTGCTCAATAAACAGTTATTATTATTATTATTATTATTATTAATATAATATAATTGTTTAAAAAAAATATATGTACCATACACCGTACAGTAAATTAAAACAATTATATATAATAATAATTAATATATTATTTATTAACATATTTCAATGAACAATGTTAACCACAAATAATGTTTAAATATATACTTTAAATAAAATAAATGTAAATATTGTGGTGTATTTAAAATTAATTAACAACCCTACATACAAAAAAATAACAAATACAGAAGCATACACCTACGTTTTGTGCTATGATCAGAGAGTGTTCTCTCTCTGTATGTTATATTATTTTTGTACCAGATCGTGTTAATTTTAATAATTTTTTACTCGGAATCGGGCACATTTGTTTATTTTACTAACCTTGTTGAAAAAAATTTCATGTTTCAACTTTTAACATCTCTGCATGCTGGTCTAATTTTCTCCTATTTTGATTCATTTTTGAGGGAAAAGAATGAAATTACATTTTATTGAGCATTGTTCTTTTACAATATTTTTAAAAAAATGTACATTTTTATCCTCTTTGAGCGAGGACGTAATAAGACGTGTTTTGGAGGTAAAAAGACGTTATAAGATTGGGTTAAAACGTGTAGATAATGAGTTAAAGACGTAATTTTTCAATTTCTTGGCAAAGAAGAAGAAGTTCTTGCTAACTCTTATTAATTTAATTAAAACGATCGTATCTTTAGAAACCCTAATTTGTTCGTTTCGCAAAAAGCTATAATCGTAGCCAACGTTCCAGGTTAAGCCACCGATTCGACCATTGTTAAAGGGCTTAGCCAATCAGATTCAAGTATTTCAGGACCCTTCGTGCCGCAAAACTTTGAATGTGCCCATCATTCAATCATTCAATGCTATTTTTGAAATTTCGCGGTGCAATGGGTCCTGAAGAAATTGAACAAATGACGTAAGAAATTCACGCGTGTCTTAACCTGCTGGTATAAAAGTATAAAGGAATGTTGATCGTAGCTATAATTGAATTTATTATAGTGGAAGGATTTTATTATGAATAGAGTAAAACGAAGATAAAAAAAAACATGGCAAATATTAAATATAAAAATGTAAATATTACTATTTTTATTTGAATTTCCTTGTTCGCTATATACAGTGTGATATATTGTAAAATTTAATATATTTTTCATGTAAAAGGAAAAGCGTGCAATATTTACATAACAGGTTCCAACATTTTTACATTTTCTGACAGCTTAATATATAAATATATACACCCAAAGTTTTATATTTGAATTTTTATAATACATCACTCTATAACCCATTTGCAAGCTGTGAGCCAGAGATATAGGAGTTATAGGACAGGATTGGGCAGGTAATATTGAAAATTATCAATGTAGGTGGTGGAGAAAAGAAAAAATAGCTTACTTTTTTTAACACTTTAAAATTTTGTATAGAAATAATAATTTTGTATATATTTTTTGGCTCCTAGGAATTGGTCCGAAGAGGAATTGGTCCGAAAAGGAATTGGTCCGAAAAAGAGGCGGTGCCAACGAGGAGTGGGGGGTTCTTAAAAACGTGTCAGATAAAAGTGGCAACGCTGCAAACGATTCGGACCAATTCCGCTTTCGGACCATTTCCTCTAAATATGATTTTTTTTTAATTTTGGTAGCATTACAAAGTGTAATCAGTAATAATTTTAAAAATGCAGTTAACTACTAAAAGTGCATTTATTGCAAATTGCAGACATTAACTTTATTTAAAAAAAGACGGCCAAAAGAAGGCGAAGAATTGGTCCGAAAGGGGAATTGGTCCGAAAGCTTTATAATGTCAATTAAGTGGAATTG
This sequence comes from Siphlonurus alternatus, assembly GCA_949825025.1. NCBI lineage: Eukaryota > Metazoa > Arthropoda > Insecta > Ephemeroptera > Siphlonuridae > Siphlonurus > Siphlonurus alternatus. The sequence goes on along the minus strand of OX463786.1, from coordinate 10,190,115 downwards.
GTCCGAAAGCTATATAATGTCAAAATAGAGGAATTGGTCCGAAAGCTTTATAATGGCAAAATAGAGGAATTGGTCCGAAAGCTTTATTACATCAATATAGAGGAATTGGTCCGAAAGCTTTAATGTATCAATTAAGAGGAGTTGGTCCGAAAGTTTTATAATGTCAATTAAGAGGAATTGGTCCGAAAACTTTATAATGTCAAAATAGAGGAATTGGTCCGAAAGCTTTATAATGTCAATTAAGAGGAATTGGTCCGAATGGGGAATCCGTCCGAAAGCTTTATTATATCAGTAAAGGGGAATATCTGTCCTAAAATTTAATTTCATAAGTAGAGAGGAAACTGTCCGAAATGGAAATTCGTCTGAAATCTTTACTATATATATATCAATAAAGAGGAATCTGCCATACATTTTAATTTTAAATTGGGGGTGTGGGGGAGGCCACTGCAGGCTCGTTTGTTTTTGTTTGAAACCCCATGATTAAAAGAAAGAGAATGATCTAGTACAAAACTGCGAAACTGTGTATATATTATTTCTTCACGTACTAATTTTTTAATTTTTTCAATATGTACGTATGAGGTGATTTGCCTTTGTTTTCAATTTTTTAATATTTTACTAAGAAGAATAAGTTGTTATCTTTTAATTGTGCAGTTGCATAAAAAATTATTAAAGCTTTAAAAAAATCATTTTAAATACATTTTTAGCCAATAAGACAAGATGTAATAGTCCATCAAATGACAACATGCTTTAATTAAATAATTAAATATTTCCAATGTGCTTTTTGACCTTTTTCTGTCATCAGTAGGTATAATTTTTTTAAAAATAATTACATATTTTTATATTCATAATAATTATATTGATTAAGGATTTCCCTAAAAATTACAATGATGGATGCTAATTTGTTATATAATTAATACCACAGAATCTTGTTATTTGTGTAGCTGAATTTTAATAATTTGAATAATATTTACAAATATATCACTGTGTCCAAAAATTACATAGATATCATGACTGAAGTGATTTTTTAGCAATTTTGAATTCCACCCTTATTCCATATTATTAATTTTTTATCATAAAATATTGTCATAAAATTTCATTTTATATTTTAGTTTGTGATATAATAAACCTTTCGGACCAATTCCTCTTAATTGACATTATAAAGCTTTTGGACCAATTCCTCTTTATTGATATTATAAAGCTTTCGGACCAATTCCTCTTAATTGACATTATAAAGCTTTCGGACCAATTCCTCTATTTTGGCATTATAAAGCTTTCGAACCAATTCCTCTATATTGTTATAATAAACCTTTCGGACCAATTCTTCTATATTGATATAATAAACCTTTCGGACCAATTCCTCTTAATTGACAATATAAAGCTTTCGGACCAATTCCTCTATATTGATGTAATAAAGCTTTCGGACCAATTCCTCTTAATTGACATTATAAAGTTTTCGGACCAATTCCTCTTTATTGACATTATAAAGTTTTCGGACCAATTCCTCTTTATATTGATATTATAAAGCTTTCGGACCAATTCCTCTTAATTGATATATTAAAGCTTTCGGACCAATTCCCCTTTCGGACCAATTCTTCGCCTTCTTTTGGCCGTCTTTTTTTTTAAATAAAGTTAGTGTCTGCAATTTGCAATAAATGCACTTTTAGTAGTTAACTGCATTTTTAAAATTATTACTGATTACACTTTGTAATGCTACCAAAATTAAAAAAAAAATCATATTTAGAGGAAATGGTCCGAAAGCGGAATTGGTCCGAATCGTTTGCAGCGTTGCCACTTTTATCTGACACGTTTTTAAGAACCCCCCACTCCTCGTTGGCACCGCCTCTTTTTCGGACCAATTCCTTTTCGGACCAATTCCTCTTCGGACCAATTCTCTGGGGCCTATTTTTTGACAATAACATATCTATAGCTGTAAAGTTTTCAAATTTGAATAGATTTATTCAGTTCATTTAGCTATACAAATACCTGCATAGAACGACAAGTCATGTTTATAATAACAACACAAGACAAAAACACACAAAACAACAAAATAACGTAATTTATATGTAACACTTTTATAACTATAGTTAACTTACTCTTTTTGTAAAATTCTTTAACACCATAAAACACAACATTTTCCATTAGATATATTATACTTATTTTTTAAAACATGCAAAGGATCCAGAATTTTTATATAATCAGGTAAACCATTAAATATTAGAGGCATATTGTAGCTAGGATTATGATAATATAATAATAGCTAACAGTAAAATAAGATGTACAGTTACGGTAAATAAAACTGGAACACGTCGTATAATGGAGTGTTGAAGGGAGTACTATCAGTCCACTCGCTTGGCTGATCTGGCAACATTGTCAGAGTTCAGGTAAAGTCAGTCACCTCCTCCAAGTCTAGAAGGCCATAATAATAGACAGTGTTGCCAGCTCACTGCAAGTGAACTATTGGTGCTCACATCAACATTTCAGCAAGCGAGTTGTTCCACTTTTATTGACCGAGACTGTACAATATAATGTCTCTCATTACATGTTAAATCTTTTGTTCCAGGCACTCATTAAGGGTCAGTTTGACGGTGTTGGGATATGCGCTGTGAACCTTGCAGACGACATGCAAGAATATACACGGGGACTCTTCATTATCATGTAAGTTCATAATTGTATTTTGTGTTAATTTATTGCACTTAATAAAAGAAACGTGAGGTACATACCCGAGTTGTAATAAATTTCATCTTTTATTTACTTTTAATGTATCTCCTATGTTTTTCCTCCAATTTTACACCATTTTCGAGGAAAAAAAGACGAGATTACGCCTTCTTTTCTCTTATTGAGGTTAAAATTTCGTTTTAATTTCATCTTCACTTTGAACCAGGAAAAAATACGAAGTGGGTTTGATGTATATTAAGCAATATTTTGGGGGACATTCACAAAGCACTTTAACCCCAACTTTAGCCCCAAGTTTTATCCCTGGTACTAAACATGGTGCTAAACTAGGAGCTAGACATGGTTAGCCCCTGGTTTAGCACCATGTTTAGTACCAGGGATAAAACTTGGGGCTAAAGTTGGAGTTAAAGTGCTTTGTGAATTCCCTCCATTAAGACTATTATAGATTTAGACGTATAAAGAATGAGTTGATGATATAATTTTTTAACTAGGATAGTGTTGATACAATATTGCTAATATCTGTAATAAGAATATTAAAATTAAATGTAACATTCTTAATTTATATTTATTATAAGAATTAAATAACAGATATATTGATGATTGATGAAAACAGATGATTTTACAATAGTTTTTTAATAAGAAATAAAACAAACAAATTATCTTTAATCCAGTCCCACCAGAGTATTTTTCCCCTAATTTTTGTATCTTTGAATATTTTATTATGCATAGTTAAAAAGACATTTGAAAAAAAAAATCTAAATGTTCCGACTTTCCTGGTTGAAGTTTCCAAGATTCTCTTAATCACAACTAGGCAAATGTATGGAAAAAAAAAAAAAAAAATCTAAGTTTCTCGTAGAAACTATTAAAATTTTATTTCTATGGCTAAAAATAAATGTTACCCTATTTTAATAATATAGTAAGATTAAAAAATTAATAAGTAAAAAAGGAATTAAATTTATTGCAATTATATTATAAAAAAACAATTTCACATTGGTGTTCCACACGCAGTATATACATCTTAATCTTCTCTAAAAGGTCTCAATAATTTCTTATTTTAATAATGGAAGAGAAATATTGTAAATTCCCATCTGAGCTGTCGTAATTCACACGTGGGAAATCAAACAGAAATTTCATGTACCGCAATTACTAATATCACTCTTTAATATCAATGTATATACAACATGATATTACGTTATATAGTAATATGATATACCATGAAGAAACTAGATATAACGTCAAATAGTGTTTTTTTTTTATAATTTATAAAAGTTATCGAGAAATTTATCTATTTTTCTTACTATAACCGAAGTTAGCGCTTATTTCAATCAACATCAGCTATAATACTTACATATTGTCACTCCATGTTGTTCGCCCTATAGCAGTGACAACGAGAGAAAAATAATTGACGCAATTTTATAGAAAAGCATTGCACGTTACACATGGAATTGTGGCAATGGTGTTAGGGTACATTAAGCTGATGACTCAAACGATAAAAAAATATTCTTCTACACTTTCTTTTACGATAGAATTCTTATATTTTTTTAAATGGAGTATCGAACTCATTTTTTTTTATTGCAGAAAATAATCCAGAAATATATAGAGCGTGCAAAGCTATGCTACCCTGAATTTTTTCAGATTTTTTAGAGCCCAGGAACTATTTTTAAAAAATTATTAAGTTCTTTTTGTGACCTCACGAGACGCCGCTCCTTAAGAAAAAGGTAGGACTTGCTACCGCGTGACGTCACAAAAAGGACTTTCAATAATTTTTTAAAAATAGTTCCCGGGCTCAAAAAATCTGAAAAAAAAATCAGGGTAGCATAACTTTGCACGCTCTATTCATTTCTGCAATAAAAATTTTTGAGATTGATACTCCATTCCAATTTTTTTCTATTTTAAGATAACACTGGTGCACTTTAAATTAAAAAACGTCCCTTGACTTGATTAATACTTTTTCTTCGAAGGATTTTAATTATGGTTACTAAGAAACCGTTTTTGAAATTTTGAATTAATTAATTTGTCTATATTATTTTTTGTTTGCATAGAAGGAAACTTTTATTTCATAATTTTAATATATAAGTATATAAAATTTATGATGATATAATGAATTACAAATGAAATAAACTTTCTGTTTCATATTTACACTCAACATTAGACAAAATGAAATTATAACAAAGTACACAAACCATTAAATTTATTACAAGTCTAATAAAGTGTTTTTTTAAACGTAAATTGAGAGCTATAATACATATAAATTAACTTTGAAATGAATTTTTAATGTTATTACTATGATAAAATGACCCTTATGTACAGTAATAGATACAATGTATGCGTACGATATAGAGATGTTGGTTATATATATAGGCCACTCTAGTAAATTTGATTGTGTAGTAACTAAAATGTTTCTATAGTGCTCTTATTCCCCTTAATGGTATTTTCTTTAGAGTAAACACACATAATGTTATTATAATTAAAGTATAGTTGGTATATTATTAGAAAACATATATCAATTTTTTTATTTTATTTTATTTTATTATCTCTTTCATGGGCACAAACATACATATATCACAATGTACAAGTCAGAATAATAAAAAAAAAATATATATATTTTTCTATTCATTCTATCATTCATCTATTCATTTCACAGTATTTTATAGTATACCTGATTGAATTAAAATAAAATTCATGTTTTATTCATTTTTATCGTATTTCCTAGTCTTTTTTCTTCCTATAGAGGACATAAAGAACCAAGAGATGGCGCTGACGTCTGAAAATTTTGCTCTTTGCTTCGAGGATACGGCAATACCTATAGCATGGCGAGAATCACAAAAATTATCAAATATATAGGAAAGAAATCACTTACGAAGTTGAAATATTTTTTTTACATTAGTCCGAAAGTGTTTGACAACTAATTATGGTGTTGTCATTTCTATAAAATTATGCTGTGGCTACTGATAGCATTTACATGATTTTACAATGTTAATCATATACAGCAATCCTCGCCAGACGCTTACTACTAGGGGGCGCACTAACTTTATGACGCCAATATTGCACAATTTATAAAGAATAAAGATAATATTACGCCTTCTTTCCTCTTATATTGAGCATAAAATGTTAGAAATATTGGGTGCAATTCATGAAAGGAGTTATCCGGGTTTCTCACTAGTGTCACTAAATTAGGCCGGCGTTAATCACGGTTAGTGAGAACTTTATTTAATTCTCATTTTAAGTGATGAAGAAATAGGATTTTATATTGAGGTAAAAAAGAAGTAATAATATTATAGGTTTATAAGTGTCAAGCAATGCCTAGCGTGGTTAGTAGTTGGATGAGTGACCATTTTCAACAAAAACCATGGCACGTTTCCCAACCAGGAATTAATCGTTGAGCTTTTCCACCATGTGGTTCCTTTGGCTTTGGACCATTGTACTTCCGGTTCATTGACAAAAAGCTGTAGCGTCCATCCTGGCTGAGGTTTCCACGTTTCCCTTAGTCGCAAGTAAATGCCGGGATGGATTGCAAGGTCGTGGCCACCCCCGTTCCGGAAGAGCCCGCGAAACGCTCAAGTTAGGGTTTCGGAAGGTTCGGGGTTTCAAACTTAGTGAGTAATTAGTAAGTAGAAGTACCCAGTTAGAGTTTGATTAAAAAAAATATATAAAATAATAAATTAATGTAACATTCAAATAAACAAACTGTACAGTAAATAATAGAAAATATATTAAATTATTTTGTTATACTCTTTGGGAATTTAAAATTTAATATAGGAGTAAATGTGGAAAGGTTAAATTTTGCTTTGAGGAAAGGAGAGAGAGAGATTGCTGTGAAATTTTTTATAAAAACCTTTTACCTAACACAATATTTGAAAAAAAAAATCTAATATAAAGTTGTGACTTGTTTAATTATAATTATGTTTCACACGCTTCAAAACCTTTTAACGTTAATATACTGTACATAGTTACTACTTTGTCGACGCAAAAGATAATTAATGAAGCCATATTTATTAATTGATAAATGTCAATATTAATGAGTTAGTTTGGTAAGCATGCAATATATTACAACCCTCTAGGTGTTTTATAATGATTGAAAATAATATATTCTACCTGCTTTATATCTCACATTATTATTATTTTAATTATTATATATATTTAATAAACGAGATATTTTAAAATTTATATTTATTAACCTATTTTTAATGGAAAATATGATGCGAAATAATAATACAGCAAGATATGAAAATATTGCAACATTATACACACTGATAAATTGGTATATTCGTTAACTTTCTACATTTGATCGACCTTATGTCCTAGTGTATAAGGAAAAATTGTACAGAAAACCTACACAGATCATGGTTTACGTACATGTCTTGTATTTTATGTCATTTGTGTCGAAAGAAAAAAAAAAAAAAAAAAAAAAAAGAAAGAAAAAAAGTTACATATCAAAGACATAGTATACGTTATTAATAATTAATTTATGTATTATTTATTCATTAAATTTACTTTTCCCGAGCTAAAATGTTAAGTATTAGCTTTGTAAAAACGTATATTACATAACATTTTTTTGCAAAACTAGGTACACTTTTAATCAATTTTAAATGAATTGTAAACTTATATATATATATGATATATTATATGCTTGGATAAATACCTGCATTATTAATATTATAAATAAAAGTTTTAATTATAATTATTTATTTTAATAAAATAATGTGTATTTTTTTTATTAAAATTAGATTTCATATTAGATTTACAATATTTTGCCAACAATTTATTATAGACATAAAAGTGATTTTTCACAATTTTCCTCACAATATCATAAATATAATAAAATTGTTATATAACACAGCTTGAAGGCCAACATTACGCACAATGAAAAATATGAAGCATATAAAAAAACGTTGCAGGTAATATAACATATTCAATAAATTTTACTGTATAATATAGTGAGAAAAACAAACAACAGTCATGTGTATGTCAATATTCTAAAGGTCAACAATAGACAGAAAGTACAGCTTCTTTGTGATACGAATTTCAACAATATTGTTTTCATTATACAAACATTTGATATGTGCTTTGCAACAATACTGTATAGTTATATAAAAAAAATGCATGGAAAAAGACAATTTTATTTATTTTTTAATATTTTCTGTTAGCTTGGACATTTCCTCAGGATATACATAATTTTCAATTTCAAATTTTTAATTTCAAATTTCCAATTAGTCAATTTCCTGTTCCGTCACAGTCAACCATCAAAGCAAAAAGCTTAGCTTCCAATAAGAACTTTAAAATTGGTAGGATATATTCGAAAGAATTCAGAGAATTTTAATTTGTATCTTTTATTAATTTTTTAACAAAACGATATAGTGAATACAAAAAATTAATATTGAATGAAACTATTTCTTAGAAATACAAGGGAAAAAATCAGTACTATATTGTTAGTAAAATAATAAATTCTTTTTCCTTTATATTTTCTTTTTATTTTATTATATTTCCCACATGTTACATAACATAACATTTGGCAGGTGATACTAAATAAGTCTTTTAAAGGACAAATCACAACGGGGTTGCGAATAGTATCCCTTTTAACGATTTAAATAATAATACTGATGAGGAACACATAACAAGAAATAAATTGAATAACAAATTTAACCACATAAATTTTAAATATAAAACAATGTGTCACAAACACGCATAGTTATTTTGATTAGGGGAGATTTAGAAGACTGAATTTATAAACAAATGTAATGGACAACTTGCATGAAATTTGTTTATTACAGAAATAGTATAGATGGAGGTATTTTTACTCTTTTTTTTATTCAAATTTTTTTATAAAGCCAGGAACATATTGAAATTATGGAGAGACGTCAATAAGCGTCGATTGATTGGTTAGTATTTTGGGGTAATTGACACATTTTGGTCATGTATGCGTCATATCTTAATAATCTAAAAGAGGCGTGGGTTTAAACCCGACCTCGATAAGACTTTTTATCACTATTTGCCTCGCTGTAAGAAATCTGGAAAAATTGAGGTTAATATAATTTATGTAATTCTGTAATGTAATAAAAAAAATCATGGAGGTTGTTTATTAAAGGTTAAAATGTTATCTGATATCATTGATAATGATCTATATTGAATATGAACTTTGCTGCGTGGGTATACCATATAAATATTATTTTATTCCAATGTGCTTTTTCCGTCATCAATACGTATCATACAAGTCCAAGTATAAGCGTTCGAAAGAAAAGAGTATACCCCTAGTTGAAATAAATTTCATCATTTATTTGCTATTATTAAGCTCTCCTCTCGTCTAATTTCCTCATATTTCGCATCATTCTAGATTTCTAGATGAAAAAAGAGAGGAAAAGATGATATTACTTATTTTTTCTTTTACTTGAGAATAAAATGTTAAAAATATTATCTCCATTTCATCCTCACTTTGAGCTAAGAGGAAATAAGATGTATTTTAGAGGTAAAAAGATTATAGGTTTAGACGTGTAAAGAGTGAGTTAAAGACGTAATTTTTCAACTAGAGTAACCTCGGCCAGGAGTTGTATGATACGTAATATACCGATGACGGGAAAAGCAAGCACATTGGAATTAATAAATCGTCATCTGATGGGGATATTACATCTTGTCTACGTACTAAAAAATAGTATTTAAAAATAATTATTATTGTTAAGAGGAAAAATGTATACCAGGAAACTGAATTCAATCCCTTAAATGAAAACAAGTTTATATATTCCTGTCATATTAATATAAAACGTTTCGTAAAAATACCCTACAGCGTCGTTTTAAATTTATAAGACAGAATTCTATTTTACTTTTGTATATACGATGTCATTCATATGTAGAATTGAGCTATATATATATATATTATAGTGGCCCCGGGCCTTTATTAAGGGTTAGTGCTCAAGAATTTCAAGTCGTTTGTACGTATAAATTCTTAACATAAGTCAATATGCAATGCTGAAATATTTAGCATATTTGTAAACTTGGAAATATTTATGAATGTAAAATTTATAATATTTAGATTCTTATCAGGTTTGATGTTTTGAAATGAAGTAATAATATTATGATTTTATAAAAATATTATAATAATATTTTAATGTAGAAATTTTATTTGTTTTGCGCATTCCAAGAGCAAAACAATTCCAAAAATCCTGTTAAATAAATTTACAGCTCATTATATTTTCTCCTTTGTTATATTATAATGTTTTCTAAATATTAATAAATATATTTAGAGTAAAGATACACGCAGAAAAAATATAATTCCTATTTAATTGTTTAATAATTATTCTAATTGTTTATTAAAGAACAATAAACATATAATTTATTAGTATGATAAAAAATAAAAATGTCAACTTTCCTCTACTGCGCAAGATAATTTATCTCAGAGGCCGCCATCTTGTTAAGCGCCTGCAGCTAATACCGCTATGCAACTTTTATAGCTTTTGTGTTGTGCGGGCTTGCATCGTGACTTTGTAAGGGGCTGACTTAAGTCACTATTCGAAATCATTGAGAATATTGAGATTTATAAACAAAAATAAGTATAAAGAATTTAAAATATAATATGTAAATATATTTATGAATATAAAAATGAATTAAAATGTCATTCATATACATAATTTAAAAGATGTGTATAAAATAATATATGATGAGTTGGACAATTTTTTAAAGTTTTCGATAATGTGTTACATTACAAAATGTTTAATTAGAAAAAAAAATGCAGTGTGAAATTATACAATTAACTTAAAATTGTGAGATATTAAGATTTTTGCAACTCAAATGTGTACATAAAACTGAACTAAAAAGTTTTGTATCAAAATTGTAGTTAGAGTAGGTTTATGAGTTTTTCATTCAATATCAATTTTCCTGATATTAGTTTGATGTTTTTTTATTGGGATCAATAACCCTGATTAAACAAAAGGCTATTGTCAAGAACATGCCAAAATCCTTACTTTCGGAAATTTTCAAAAGAAAATATCTTGATTTGGAACTACAATATTTTTTCAGAGAGAGAGAGAGAGAGAGAGAGAGAGAGAGAGAGAGAGAGAGAGAGAGAGAGAGAGAGAGAGAGAGAGAGAGAGAGAGAGAGAACATAAAGTCCAATATTATTGGCATTATTTTATTCACGTTCCATTGAAGATGTCTTCAAGTATATCGAAATGAAAAAGCTGAATATGCATCTTTAACAAGAATGGACTTGTTTGCATGGTCAGATCAGCTGTTCTTGAAGTTCAGCATTAAAACTATACTTTGGTTCATATTTAGCTTGGTGTTTGTAACGTCTTCAGTCATTGGTGTGTTGTTTGTAACGAAGAATTTCATTGGCCGAGCCGAGTCGAAGGACACCCGAGCGTTTCCGATTAAAACCAAGTTAAATATAAACCTTAGTATCATTGAATCGCGTATGTGACAAAAGCAAACGTGACATTTGACTACACCATTAGTTTCCCATTCACATATAGAATGCCATTATTTGGTTGAATGAACACTTCAGTGAATGGAATGCTCAGCAATCTTTTGCAATTTGCAAATTGTAGAGGTACTATTCTCAACTATTTTCGTCAACCTTCCGAACACTTCTCCATAGTAACCAGTCAACCTAAACCGATAACCAATTTAGAGCAGCTGATATAATGTGCTCCAAAAAATGACATGGGAATATAGCGAATAACTTCAAAGCAATCCAACCAAATTTTATTATCCTTGCATTTTATTGGTTATCTGATCAATATAAAAGTGTATGTGTAGATTTAATTCCGAAATTTGACAAAAATAGTCGAGTCATAGAACTTATTGGAAAGCTTTCGTTCTAAAGGTTATATATCTCTCTAGTTGAAAAATTAGGTCTTCAACTCATCCTTTACACGTATAAACCTAATCTTATTACGTCTTTTTACCTCAAAAACACATCTTAATTCTTTCTCGCTCACTCAAAGCGTTCAAAATGAGAACAAAATGAAAACTATATTTATAACATTTTTTGCTCAATAAAAAGAGTGAAGACTTAATCTTCTCTTTTCCTTTCTTTCTTCCTCGAAAATAGTGCAAAATTTGAGGAAATTAGACGAGTAGAGACTTTAAAAGCGAATAAAATATCCACTTTATTTCAACTCGGGCTTTTACTGCCCCTCAAAATTGACCGCTTGATCCCCCCAGTGCAATGCAAGCCCCCTATTTTACAACTCGACTTATGTTTCAGGTACGTACTACCGCTGGCAGTTACAGCTTTTCTGCACGTCCGAATTGCAAGGGAGCTGAAGGTGCAAGGGGCTGCAGGAATGGCCAACACTGCGCTACATGACACAAACGGGTGAGTTCTCCAATTTATCGAATATAAATTCACTTGAGCTTTGATTCAATTGCTTTGCATTGCGTCAACATGAATCAAATATTTTTATTACATATTTAGATAAAGGAATTAAAGTTACGAATTATCTTTTCATTCCAGATTTTAAATTCATGTTTTTTTTATGTCTGTTATGATATTATATATTTATGTCTATACTTATTTTATATGTACACAATATTCGATAAAAGACATATAAATTCGTGCTGCAAAATGCTCTGACGTCATAGTCATACAAATATTTAACATTGAAACATAAGGAATATGACGCAACAACATTTTGCAGGGTTTTAAAGGATTAAAAACAATAGACAGTTACAAAACTCAATCCAAATATAATATAAAAAATTGATGCAGGTTGTCCATTGACAGTAAAATCCATTATCGAAGATGAACACCATAGGAATTCAAAATTAATGCGCAATATTTTTCGTATCGCGTCGCTATAAAAAAAAATTAAATGAAGCTTAATTAATAAAATTACAAAATGTCTAGACTCGTAATCTAATATTAGCTTCGGATAGTTTCTGGCAGATGGGTAATATTTTTTAAATTTTTAACATCATTATATTACAATTTGTTAAAAATAAATCCGTTTCAATCTTGAAACTTCCTTTATCATACCCACTTTCATGCTATTTAACTACTAAACCAACAAAAGTTTTTTTTTTATATATATATAATATTACAATTTTATGGTTAAATTTTCATAATATAGCCCTGCAGTATCTATATTCAACTTTATTTTAACGAGAAAGGTGAATGAATTGCCACAGACAGCTAAACATGAATGGATTGTTATATATTATCAATAATTTTAATTAAAATATCACGCAAGCGCACTAAAATTAAAAAGTATTAGGTAACATTATTTCGAAATAAGGCATGTTACGTTCGAGGTGACGGGATAATTAATAATATTATCAATTAAATAATTAAGAATTAATTCTATGTTAAAATATTGTGTCAAATTATATTCGCCACGTTTTTGAAGCCAAGGAAACTATTTTTTGAAAATGGGGTACTGACCAAAAAAAAAAAGTTTCAAGTTTTTGTCAATATTTCAAAAGGCACGAGAATTTCATGAAGAACAAGCCCTACTACAGCATTCTACGACAATTTCCTGATTTTATATGAATTTTTAAAACCTCTCAAAAATGACGTCATAGCATTGAATCTTAAATGGGAAAATAGATCAGTTAACATTGCCAAATCCCATACTTAATATTGAAATGTAACCAAAACTTCATTTGCAAGGTTTTAAGGTGCTAGAATCACGATAATGAAGGTTTCAAATTCCTACCTCAATAACTTTTAATTTTAGCAATGCTAACTGATGCATTTCCCCATTTAAGTTTCAATGGTATGACGTCACCAAAAAAAGTTTTAAAAATTCATATAAAATCAGCAAATTGTCGTAGAATGCTCTAATAGGGCTAGTTCTTCATAGAATTCACAGTACTTTTTACTAGTATTGCTAACTCAAATACCGGTCAGTACCCCAATATACTTTAAAAATATAATGATTTTTATAAAAGTAATTTTTTTACAATAAACAAAATATTTGTATGTATGTGGTAAAAACAAACATTCATAAATACATTATAATTTTTCTTAATTTTACAATGTTAAAAATTGTATAATAATTAATTAATAATTTATTCAGAGTGTGCATTATTTCTTTTGTTTTCTTTTATTGTTTACTCATAATAATATAGTATAGTATACTGTATATGGATAATAATGTTTAAATATTATTGCCCTTCTAAATTATTTTTTCTTATCAATACTTATTATGCAAATATACAATTTTTTACTTTGATCACCGTAAGTATTTAAAATATCATTTTATTATTCTGTGTAAAATTTGATTATTATTATTATTTTCAGTTCAAAGAAAACAAATATCATTGAAACTCAATAACGCCAGGAATTTCGTTGATTTGAGTTCATAATATTTTTTTTCTAGATATATAATATTTCATTTCTTTTGAAACAATTAAATTTAAATAACAATAATATTTTGCCAGAAGGAAACAAAATGATCCAATAAAATATGTATAGTATATATCCTTTTAGTCAACATATTATTGAGAAACAAAAAAAACAAAAAAAAAAAACAAAAAAAAAAAAACAATCTTTTTCCTTGAAATTCTAACAAGCTATTTCCTGTATGCTCGTATATAATATGATATAAAGCCAATTAAATGTTATAGTCTACCAAGAAACTAACATGGAAACCTTATACATGTGTAGATTGAAATATATAAAATAGTATCGACCTCATTTTTTTTTTTTTTTTTTTTTTTTTTTTTTTTTTTTTTGCAGAAATGAATAGAGGGTGCAAAGTTATGCTACCCTGATTTTTTTTTTCAGATTTTTTTTGAGACCGGGAACTATTTTTAAAAAATGATTGAAAGTCCTTTTTGTGACATCACGAGGCGGCAAGTCCTATATTTTTCTTAAGGAGCGGCGTCTCGTGACGTCAAGAAAAGGACTTTCAATATATTTTTAAAAGTAGTTCCCGGGCTCTAAAAAATCTGAAAAAAATCAAGGTAGCATAACTTTGCACCCTCTATCCATTTCTACAATAAAAAAAAAAAAAACTGAGTTTGATACTCCGTTCACATTGCAGAGTTCATATTGACAAAGGGATAATCATCATGATTTTTTTTAATAAATATTTGAACAGAAGGCCTCGAGTTATGTATAATAATTGTCAATAATTTTTAAAAAAAAAATTACCATCCTTAAAATCGTACTGCAAAAGGCTATGACGTCATAGTCATGCAAATATTTAACACGAAAGCATAGGAAAACACATTGAATGACTTGAATAAAATCATAGCATCTTTCTTCTTGATTTTGAGTGTGTTAGAGCGCCCACAAACAAAGTGTTAAAATCTTTGGTGGTGTGTCGAGTTATACATTAAAATTTAAAAAATTTGTATAACCTTGTAAGAAAACACAAATTAATTTTTGCAACTATTTATCAAAACTTCCTTATATTATCTTTAAATATGCAGATATATTTCAGAATAGAATAAAAGCTACCTTTAAATTTGATGTTTATAGCCAGTATCAAGTAAAAAATTATTTGCTAATATAAATGTAGAAGTTCGTATAATATACTGTATATATTTTTATTTTTAATAAATTTTAAAATTTGTTTATTATAAAATGTAATATTTTCCACTTAATTAATATAATGTATTTCATATGTTACCTCCACCCAATTTTTTCATTATAATTGAGGAAATAATTAATAAATAATTGGAAATGGATAAAACAATTAACAACATCAATATTCCATTATTTACTTTTTTTAATAATTGCTATACTAATCACACATTCCTCATATATGTAACTAAAAACCATACAATTTTCTACCATTAAAACATTGCTTGTAACCACACTACATTCTATTTTTACAGACACGGTATGGCATCAGCAATGTTCCGCGCCAGAAGCGGTTCTCGTTGCGAACAATGTGAAGATACTGAACTGGATATTCCAATGGAACAACGAACGCAGAAATTTCTGATTGCAATCACAGTAATCTTCGCCCTCTGTATGTGTCCGCTCACCGTACTGAGGTGAGTTCGATATTCCTGCACACAATGCTCTTGTAGGTCGATATTACTGCACAATAAAATATAGGAACAGCCATTGTAATGAAAATTAATTTCATCAGGATTAAAAAAATATTTATTTGTACTTTATTTTTAGGTAGGCAAATATTTATATCAAATATTCAAATTATTATTTCAATTTCTCCTGAAAAAGTGTCATATAATATACTGATAATGTCATTTAATAATAACATAATATGTGATGAGGTTCATAGAAATTTAAATCACTGATGTTTAGAAGTATTGAAATCACAATTACTGCAGTCCAATTAGCATTTTTTTCACATTTAAAAATTAATTAATAAAAAACTACATAGATTAATTTTTTCAGCAGGTTATATTTTCTTTTTTAAATTTTTAGGTAAAAAATATATTAGTTAACTTCGAAAAATTATAATTTTAAAAGGTAATATTAATCCTTAAAAACAATGGATGCGATTCACGAAGCAGTTAGCCAGGTTTTTAACCACGTTTAACTATTCCTGTTTTACGTGTTAAACCATTTAGTTAAACGTGGTTAAGCTAAACGTGGTTAGAAACCTGGCTATTTTCTTTGTAAATCGCGCCCAATATTACTAATCCAACAAACTGGTATGAATACGAGTAGCTCTAATATTCAGCACCTACAACACCTAATTCCAATTTTCCATTATTCAGTATATTAACATCAGGATACCATTAAAATCTTTAGCAAGAATCTCTAAAACATTATAAAGGGTTGTCAAATTCTCTAAAACGTTCTAAAGGGTTGTCAAATACAGGACACTTGTTCAAACCAGAAAATAGAAAAAAAAAAATTACCCCAGACTGGATTCGAACCCGCAACCTTCCTCAAACCACTCTATTGAATGAACGTACTATGTTGTCAGGATGATACGTCTGGTGCTGATTGAGACGTATGAGAACAGTGGCCACTTCGACATCATCTTTACCCTTCTCGTGTGGATCGCCTTCTTGCCTACGTGCACCACTCCAATCTTATTTTCAATCTACCTTGGGGGCAGGTAAGTCATACACTCCAGTAATGAAAATATTTTATTATGAAATTTTACTGTATTTTCCAAGTATAAGGGCGTAAAGAAATTGTGTACAGACTAAAAGTTCATAGACAAGCAATATATAAAGAGGCGTGGCAATCTTGAACATTTTGTAAAATTCTTCTTACTTCTCCCGAAATAGACAACATTCATGAAATTTTTTATTACAGAAATGAATAGAGGGTACCAAATTATGCTACTCTGAATTCTTTCAGATTTTTTTGAGACCCAGAACTATTTTTAAATAATTATTGAAAGTTCTGTAAGTTAAGTTGGCAAAAGGATTGGAAAATCCTTAATAAAAAGGATAGAGACTGGACGCCTATTGACGCCTCCAGGGGGCGTGGCCGCACTTTCAATTATTATTTAAAAATAGTTCTGGGTTTCAAAAAAATCTGAAAAAATTCAGAGTAACATAATTTGGTACCCTTTATTCATTTCTGCAATAAAAAATTTTCATGTATGTTTTACATCGCTTATCTTTTCTCGTGGAGTTGTAAAAAGGAGTAAAATTCGTGCTGTCAGTTTTCGTAAAAAATGCCAAAATGTCAAAAATTCAATATTTTTAACGTTTTTCTAATACATGTATATGAGTTTAACATTGTATGGTTTTAAATTAATATATATATATATATATATATATATATATATATATATATATATATATATATATATATATATATATATATTACTTGATGTATACATGTAACATTTCAATAGACGGATTTTCATACAAAGCTTGAACGGAAAATTCATAAAACATGAAGTACACATTTGAATGAAGGAAACGTTAATTAAAAATGTTGTATTGAAATCCTATAATATTATTATAGTATCAAGATTAAATGATTAAACTATCGGTTGAAATTATAAACAAACAGTGCTCAGAAATCTGCAATGTGGATTAAATTTATGTTATAAACCATGTGAACATTAATAATGCAATCATTAATTTAATAATATATTATATAAATTTATATATCGAAAGCAAAGTTTAATTCCGTTTTGTTATACTGGTTGTTTGTCCAAGAGAGAGAGAGAGAGAGAGAGAGAGAGAGAGAGAGAGAGAGAGAGAAAATTCTCTGAAATATATTTCTGTATAGAATGATAACAAACAATCCTTTCTTCTCTTTATACTATTAAAATGTATTCATTCACAATTCCCTCACGTATATAAAACGAAGCCCAAAATGATTAAGATCTAAACCACGTGTTAGTTTAATGAATGAACAGCTCACAATTCTGAAGTTTTCATGCAATCTACATTAATATATATGTATACACATTGTATATATAATGTGTAGGTTTTAGAAACCATCTGATGAATTTCAAATTACACTGAGAAAACGAATACATAGAAATTTAGTCATTAATGGGTGCGATTCACGAAGCAGTTAGCAAGGTTTCTAACCACGTTTAGCTTAACCACGTTTGACTAGGTGGTTTAACACGTAATAAAACAGGTATAGTTAAACGTGGTTAAGCTAAACATGGTTAGAAACCTGTCTAACTGCTTCGTGAATCGCACCCAATATTGATATTTTGAGGCAATGTTAATTGCACTGGGAATAGATCATTATAGTAATCTTTACTTGTCACAAATCGTTCTGTTACAATATTTATTTATATGTATGGCTTTATAAATAACATAGAGAGCATGCAGTTGTTTCCTTTTCTTTATTTTTTAATTAAAAAAGTTAATGTATTCAATTAACTTGTTTAGTGCATTTTCATGCAGTATTACAAAGTTAACATTTAATTTAAATTTCATTAATGTTGGTAAATAAAATAGAAAATTGGCTTTTAAAGCAAAATCTGCATATGATACATTGAAATGCAGGAATTTTCTAGTATGTTTATTTTATTTGTAGTGTTTAAGTATTTCTGACGGTATATTGGAATACAAAATACTCAAAATAAATTTAAAAAAATAAATAAAAGATTTCAATTTTATTACATCTCTTTAAAATTCAATATAGTAGCCTTTGACAGAGCAAACAATTTACATTATTAATTTATTGGTAAAAAAAATATAACAAAAAGCGAAAAGAGAGATTAAAATATAAATAATGCAAGTCAAGCAAATTTGCTGTTACATAATTCCTTATAATTTCATAGTACCATATGAATGTGATAACAATGACATAAATTCCAATGAATTCCAGATAAAATAAAATTGGAAAATACTTAAATATAACATGCTATATAACATAACTTTTTATGCTTTATTAATTTTTCAGTGCAATTTTTTTAAAAGGTTACTTTAAGAAACAGCAGTATTTACAATTACAAATAAAGCCGACACATTTTTTTGAAGAACTTATGTAGTAATAAGGTAATAACTAATAACCATGAGCTTCCTTTGTATCATTGCAGAATAGAGGGCGTTATTATTATTATTATTATTTGCAAATGATCAGTTTTGAATAAATCTAATTCTCAGCAACCTATTAAATGCTTACTTGTCACATTTAAACACTGTCCAGAGCTTTTCCGTTCTGATTCCGAAACAATTCTGGACAGCACTTTAATAGCTTCAAACATGAATTTCTAATTAATTTTTTTCTATGAACAAAACGAAGAAAAATGAAATAAAAAAATGTGATGCAACAGTTCTTTTCATGTTTTTTATACTTTTATTTTTAAATAATTAATAATTCATCATTAAATTTGTAAATGCTTTAAAATACTTGTTATAGGAATTATTTCTATCCAGAAAATTTGTTGCTGCTTTCCCAGACGAAATTTCATTATATGAATTTTATAATATGAATTACAATGAATTTCAGATAAAATAAATTTGGAAAATACCCATGAAATACAACATGCTTTAACATAATTTTTTATCCTTTATTAATTTTCCAATGCATTTTTTTTTAAAGAAAAGTTCAACAAACAGCAAGAGCACCAATTAAAAATAAATCTAACACTTGGATCATTTTGTTTTATGATTTCAGGCCTGCTAAGAACAAACTCTGCCGTATTTGCTGTCTACGACACGCCAGTCCTTTAGATGCGAGGTCTACTAGTACATCGTACGTCCACGATGAGGCGTTGACGATAAACACATACCAGCCTGAATATACTTCAACGTAATTAAAATTATATTTTGTTCACTTCAATAAATGTAGGATTTCCACCGGAAGTGAAATGATAAACATGAAAATTTTGCATATAAGCTAAAATCCCTAAAATATAAATCTATTTGCAAAGTTTCATGCCATGTTTAAAAATTCACTAGAAAATCCAGAAACTTCGCACCTCCGCGGCTACATCAGGTGGTAATCTTTTTTTTTTTTTTTTTTTTTAATATATTAGATAATTAAATATATCAAATATTACCTCAAAAAATAACTTATACAGGTTATTCTTCTTTTTACAACTCAAATAACATTACTCTTTAGTTTTTTTTTTTTTTTTGCTAATTTTTAAATTTTGAAAAAAAATATTAATTTCCGGATTTTCAATTTTTAATTATTTTCAACAATTAAAATGAATGAAAATGATTTAATTATTTAAAAATAAGCTTCATAAATACTATTAAATGGTAAACAAAAAGTTAAATTTGAAGATAATTAATTTTACAGTGTGATTATTTTTTACTACTTTTAATCGTACACATTAGATATTATGTAAATAAGAATAGTAGTCTAAATTAAATAGTTGAAAATTATGTTGAAAATTCAAATCAATCAAATCAATTCAATTCGATTTAAATTTGTAATTTAATAGCAATTTAATTTATAATCTCATTAATTGTTTTAAAACTCTTTACCTTTAATTATTTTGTGATTTTTATTTTGTAAAATACTGATTTTGGTTTCTGTAACAAAGTAATGTATTTTTATAACTAAATTCTAATTAATTAAAGCTTGTAATATAAATTAA
This sequence comes from Siphlonurus alternatus, assembly GCA_949825025.1. NCBI lineage: Eukaryota > Metazoa > Arthropoda > Insecta > Ephemeroptera > Siphlonuridae > Siphlonurus > Siphlonurus alternatus. Next base: position 10,169,539 of record OX463786.1, on the reverse strand, counting down.
CAAAGAATATGATAAAGAGTCTTAAAAAGTTTTTTATATTTATGTAATAGTCCTGATTAAATGAGCACTTTGTTATAGAATAATAGAATTTTAAATTTAATGTCTTGTATTTTAAAATTAATTTACAAATAATGAATTTGTATAATTTTATTAAGTGTTAATAAGAGTTAAAGAGGGAGTTTATTTTATTTTTCATTCACAAATTTCAAATATATTAAAATGAGATATGAGAAATTATATCTTCATCTCATCTTTCTATATAAACTTCTAAGTAAATAAATATAAAAATAATAAATATCCACAGGGGTAATGTGCATTTTGTTTTCACGCAAGAATATTACTTTAATACGATTAAAAATTAATAAAACAATTTCAAAAATTAAATTTTATTATTTTATAGGTAATATTGAATGAAAATCTAATACAAATGCAAATTTAATCACGGTTAATGTACATAATATAAACTAACTCAATGAACTATATAATCAAAAACTATATATCTATATACAAATAATATTATATTATACGTAATTTCTTCTGTAATATATTTATCTATGTGATATTGGATTCGAACTGAGCCTGAATTATCGAGATCGCATAGTGAATTTATTGGCAGAAATAAAGACTTACAAGACGTCTAACTTAAATCGAGCAATTTTTGACGATTACATCCATCATTGAACATGTGATTACATCGTTCTATGAGACACACATGTGTCATTCAAGAAAATAGGAACATAGAGTATGAATAATACAATATTTAATGAAACAGCTAGTGCAAATTAATTTTATTGTTTTCCAATTTTTTACATAAATAAATTAATTTTTATTTAATTGTGAGGCAATCGTTTAAATTATAACAAAGCAATTGTTACTTTTTAAATAAAATAGTTTAAAATAGAATAAAAATGGTTATGGTCTCTTAAGTTTTATAAATTTCTTTTTAGATTTTCTTTTGAGAGAGAAGGAGATAGGACGAGCCATAAGGTAGAGACGTTTATTTTTGATAAACAATAACGCTCGCCGAGGATGTGATAAGGAAGATATGAACTTCATAATACAATTTTGTATATGTTGTTTGGTTTCCTCTGAACAACAGTGTACTGTACAGTAGTTATCACATTTATACAACAAGAAAAGGTTGGCTGTATTTAAAAGAACTTAAGGCGGATTTACATGGCGATTTTTATCATGCGACGCGAAGCGAATAATGCGCACTTGTTATAACATCAAATGGCGGCCATATTTGGCGATTTAGAAAAAAGATCATCGCAATTAACGCGATTTCGCTGCCGTAACCTGGCGAATTCGCTCGCCGCATAGGATTTCACAGCTTGTGTGACAAAATCGCGTCGCATCGCCGTTGTCGCCATCTGAATCCGTCTTTAGGTCGATTTGCTTATACTTACTGGTCTTCCTCCAGATCTCACTAAATTGATTGAAAATTAATCAGACTTTGATTGTTAAATTTTAGTTAGGCATCTTGGTAAGTCTTTGTAAAGAAATAAAACATCGAATTTAATGACAATTACTACAAATACGACATTCTGAGGAAATACAAAATCTTAAGGACATTTCATGAGAAGGCGCTGATGTAGCGACGGAGAAATAAGGAACCTCCTCATATTGTTAATTAAGAGTGCGTTTGAATTCACGGGCCAGCCCGGGCTGGCCCGGGCTGGGTAAAATGGCGGTGACCTTGGTCGCCTGGTATGAAACGTCATAATGCCGTCATAATTAGTTCCCAGTCTGTCCGCTAGGTCTCAGGCGCACTGTAGAGTCCGCCCGCGTCAGCCTGGGCCAGCCAGGAAGTGACGTCATGAGAGGAGGAAAAATGGCCGCCGGGCTGGCCCCACTTGACGACAAAAAACGCTTCAGCCCAGGCCAGCCCGGGCTGGCCCGTGAATTCAAACGCACTCTAATATTCTCCATGGCTACACTAGCGCCTCTACTGGACTACTATAAAGGAATGAACTAAACAAATGATGTATGAACAGTTTCCTAATAATCTTCAACTATACTGTTTATACTTATTACGTCCAAATATATAAAAAAGGTATTGACAACTATTTTAGATAATATGAAATAATGCATGCATATTAAATATTTTGGTGCGTATAGGTAATAAAAATATATATTATAAACAAACAAAACAACAATATATAAAAAACAAAAGGAAATGGATGTATTGTACTATAATGTACTGTTTAAAAATATGAAAGATACACCAAATTTTGAAACAATTAAGAAAAACGAAAAAAGGGATTCTACACAGTTTTTCACACACTAAAATGTTGCCATTTCTCCCCTTATCAGAATTGTTATATGTATAATTCCATATACTTAAATATTTATTTAAAAATAAATGGAAATAGGAATTTATTACTGTGTAGGATAAAATTTAAAATGAAATGACAAATATTTTCTAAAAAATACGTGACCCAAACATATATTTCAAATATATATTTGTTCAATTTGCTATTGTCTGTTTTTTGTATTTAAGCTTTGAATGTGGCACATACAGTTACAAAGGACGATGAAACACACAAGCTGACAAAACTTTAATTTTAATTTATTGCAAGGATCATGTATACACCACGCTACTAATATATGAATCATATTTGCACTCTTTGAAACGAATATATTTAAAATTCTTTACTTATAAAATAATATAACCATGTATTAAAATGTTTACATCAACATCATATTGTTACTATATAATTTTAAGCAATGGGATCCGCAATTTGAAAGAAAGAGTGATGTAATATCATACTTTCAGACAAGAGTGAAAATAATTTACGCAAAATGTAAAAAAAAAAAAAAAAAAAAATGACATCATTTATTTAATAAAAGTCAATAAAATATATTACTAAAATAATTAAAAAATAATAAAAATTAAATTACATTGAATCAAGTTGGAGCTACAATACGGTTAGTGCATGAGAAACTTGGATAAATTTCTGATTTCTGGATAACTCTTTCGTGAATATCAACTTTAAATATTTAAAACTTAAAAAGGCACCATTTCACAATAAAGATTTTATGATATTCGTTTCAACCTTTCAACACAGTATTTTTTTCCTCTTATAATAAAAATATAGTATGTATCATCAGTAAATCTTATGCATTTAACAGTTCAATTATTATTCTACATAATTAGAGCGCGGAAAAAAGTCACATTTTTCGAAAAATAGGCGCCTAAAAAGTCAACTTATTTTTGAAAATGGTCTACAAAAAAGTCACTTTTTTTAAAAATAGTCTATAAAAAGTCACTTTAAAAAAAATGCAGCAAAAAGGCGTTTCAAAAGTGCTATTTAAAAGTGTGTTTAAAAGTTTTATTTTTTTTTTATATATTTCTTTACACAGACTGAAGTCTTTGTTTCTTTACTTCCTTTTTTTTTTTTTTTTTTTGACAATATGAAGAAAAGAGCTGAAATGCACTAAAATATGCCAAAAAGTCATCTTTTGCCAAAATAGTCTCAAAATCCAAAAATAGTCTAATAGTCTTTTTTTATATAGGCTCCTTTTAATCCACTTCCGGAGATCGGTGGACATCCTAAAGGACAACAAAATAGTCCTCATATGCACAAAGAGGCAAAATGACTTTTTTTCCGCACTCTATACATAATATACACTTGTTGTCAAATATCTGTTGCTTGTATAATTGTTAAAATGGTGAAAATTAAACGTTTTTAATGTTATTTGTCACTTTGGTCGTTTTTTATTGTTATATAATACATAGACGCGGATCCTATAGAGAAGTATGGAGGGGGGCTCGGAGGGGTTCGTTCCTCCCACCCACCCTGAAAACTTTGATTTAATATTGGACAATATAGGAGTTTCTCTACCATATTGTTTTTAACATTACCCTTATGGAGAAAGAGCCCCCCCCCCCCCCTCTTTCCTTCCCCTGAAATTTGGTACTGGATCCACGCGTCTGAATTGTTGTATTAACTATCAAGTGCCATTTTTTTTTTAAAGAACAGAAGATTAAGAATTTTAAAAAGTATTTTACGTAGAAACATGATAAAACTTAATTAAAAAACATTAATTAATTACACAAATACTTTAAAAATGGATACAGGATAATTAGGTTTCCTAATGATGACTCTTATTCAAGTAAGCCCCACCAGATAAAAATCCAGGGGCGCGGGGAAGGAACCACTATGAAATTGTAAATTTCAACCTGCCAATTTAGTCATCATACTCTAGCTCAAGTATGTTCGATTGCTGAAGATGACGAAGTTTGACTTTCTTTAAATCCGCTACGCAATTTTCTTTGCAGTTTTCTCGCTCTGAAGTCAAAACATTATGCTATCGCAAATTTTTTGTTTTTAGATTCTATTCAATTAAACTGAATTTAAGCTGCTAATTATAAAATTCTAACAACAAACTTAAAAGATTAAAAACGTAATTTTAAACTTGTTAATAAGATTATTTATTTAGACATTTAGAGTGTTCACAATCTTTTCTTGGTAATATGACGAAAATATTACAGCTTACTATTAAAATGATCAGAATGAAAATTTTCCCTATCAATTTTTAATTCATTAGACGACTTTCCACTTAATTTCCTCAAGAAATTAATCCTGATTTTTTTTTTTTATTTCCTTGTGGGGGAGGTTTTACTTTAAAATATTATCTTATCTAGAGCAAAAATTCTAAAGGGGCATTTACAAAGCCCTAAGGCCACATTTAGGGCTCGATAATTTAAATCCTGATTTTAGGCATGCTTTTTAGATCCAAAATTTCTGATCTTAGATTATCGAGCCCTAAATGTGGGCTTAAGGCTTTGTGAATGCCTCTTCTAATGTCTTGAATGGTATTCTAAAATTATGAATTAATTCGAAAAAAAAAAGGGTGCTGTAGAATATTTATTTTTGTGAAAAATAGAGACACGTATTTAATATTGTACAGACTATGTATTTGTTATAGGGTTCACAATTAAGTTCTGTACTGCTATGTGCTGAAAAAAATGCCAATTTAATCAAGTTATTGTTATAAATAAATGTTTGTAACATTAATTATGTCTACTTTGTTAATTGTAAACTAGATGTTAATATATTTATTTTTATGAGATTGTTTCGTGCTATTTTTTCATTATTGTACTATAAATTATATACTGCAAGTAACAAACATACAGTACAATAATCATGCAGATGGAGCCTAAATAGTACGAAAGAACCTTCTAATAATTTAACTTCATCTAGTCATAAGTAAAAATAAAAAAAATATCAATCTTTATGTATGTTTTACATAATTTGTCATCTACAAATGATATAAAAAAAATTTACAATCTCAAACATTCAGAGAATCTAACACCCAATTGCATAAATAAACATAGAAGTTTAAATTTAAGTAAATTTTAATTTTGTTGATTTTAAGTGTTGCAAAATATTAATTAAAATTAACAAACTTGATCCGGTTCTATAGTTTGATTATAATATAAAATTGGGTTTAACTTTTTTGGGGTTATCAAAAACAATGTTATGGCGTTGAAGAATGAAAAATTATTGGAAAGAATGTTGAGGAAACCGTGTAAACCTTGGTCGGGATTGCATACTTTTTTATTTAAATAAGTAAAATTGACTCAATTCAGTGACGTTACTCAGAATAAGTGCTTTGCATTGATGGAAAGATTTACCCCTGAATGGAAGAAGTCCAACTTTTAACATTAAATTTTCCGTGTGTTATACTCCCTATATTAAGGGCATTGGGTGTAGCACCGGTAGTTGGCAACACTGACGTATCTTCACCATGTTAATTTTTGATCATTGCTCCTCGGAGTAAGTTTTATGCTAAAGCTAAGCTGATTGCTGTAGTATCAAGATAATTAGTAGCCCAAGTGCACAATTTGGCTAAATAAAGCCTGATTTAAAGAAAAGTATTTTTTCTATATTTTAGAAAAATGCATGTAAATTTAAAAAATTACTAAAAATACTTTTCTTTAAATCAGGCTTTATTTAGCCAAATTGTGCACTTGGGCTACTAATTATCTTGATACTACAGCAATCAGCTTAGCTCTAGCATAAAAATTACTCCGAGGAGCAAGGATCAAAAATTATAAACATGGTGAAGATACGTCAGTGTTGCCAACTACCGGTGCTACACCCAATGCCCTTAAACTACTACTATGCAAATTCATGTTAAAAAGCTGTCTTTATTTAATGTTATTTTTCACTTCCCCTCTCCAAGCATTAAATTTTTGTTGTAAAATCACATAAATATAAAAACTTATGATGTTTTTTTATGTATTCCGTGACTGTAAAAGATCCTTCGTAACTATGATTATAACACTTTTTTTTTTTACTTTTTTTTTATGGTCCTTTCAATCCAATAAAAGAAAATAAAGTATGAAACCAAGGTATTCTGCTCGTTTTTAATTTGTAAACAAAGTATTATTGGTAATGTCTGTCATATAATAATACATAATAACATGGAATAATTGTTGTTTTAATGTTAACTTACGGGAAATGGACAACCTGCATGAAAAATTTTTGTTGCAGAAATGAATAGAGGATACCAAATCATGTTACTCTGAATTTTTTCCAATTTATTTTTTTAGTCCCGGAACTATTTTTAAATAATTATTTAAAGTTCTGTAAGTTAAGTTGACACCCCTGAATCCTTAATAAAAAAGATAGAGACTAGACGCCTATTGACGCATCTAGGGGGCGTGGTCGTAATTTCAATAATTATTTAAAAATAGTTCTGGGTCTCAAAAAATCTGAAAAAATTCAGAGTAGAATAATTTGGTACCCTCTATTCATTTCTGCAATAAAAATTTTTCATGCAGGTTGTCCAATGTTAATATAAAAGTATTTAAGGTCAACTAGTGCCAAAGAAGTCATTACGTTCTATGCTCTGGTGGGCAAAATCAGGTACTACTTCATCCCACAGGTTACAAATTGATAAAGCTTCGTCGGATAGATATTATAAACAATCTTTTGTTATAACCATGAAATAGAACTCTGATACATTAAAAACTTATAAAGTACTGTACATGGAGCATGCAGCTATAGTAAACTGACACTTACTACGTTTACATGACGGTGTTTAATGCGTATTCGTTGACGACGGATAATGTTATCTTATGAGGCGTCGTCAACGGATTCGCATTAAACACCATCATGTAAACGTAGTAACTGAAGCAAGTTTGAATTCATCATTAATTATTATAATTTAAAATAATGTAATATAAAAATTGTCGTATGTTTATTAAAAATTAAAAAATTAACTATTATAAGAATTATAAGAATTATAATAGTCGCTGAAAATTATTATGAACGCACAATAATAAATTTTAAATAAGTATCAAAATATGCTTATAATAATTGTTTTGTTAAATGTGTAAAATATACAATATTTAATAATTAAACTGTTTATTACTATCGGATTATTAAATCAATGCCAGAGGCTAAATTTTAGAATAAAAAGGGTCCAGGTTATATTTACAAAAAAACAACATATTTTAAGATAAAAAAAAGACCCAATAATAATTTGAAATGCAGGTATATTAAACAAATGGAAGTGTAATGTTTGTTATATGTTTGATATGGTAAATAAATATTACGATGTTTAAAAAAAAATATGTTGATTCATTTTCTACATTATATATTATACCAATTTATAAGAGGTAAAAAAAAAAAACTAGTATAGATAGTAGAGTTATTAATATCAGGGGAGCTGCACACTTTAGAATACATTATTGAATTATTAGGAATTTTAGAAGTGCATAATCTGAATCATACAAATATACGTATCTTACAAAACAAAACAAAAAAAAGTCTTTAATTTTGGAAAATGTCAAGCTCTTAAATTTCTGTACAGTACATTGCAAAAGGATTGAACTCTGGAAGTAAAGGAATATTAAATTTATATATAAATATGGGTTTGGAATGTGGAAAGAAATTCTATTCGGTCACGCTGGTACATTTAAATATTATACAATGTTATAAATATAATATATATTAAAAGAAAAAAATGAAAGTATTTTAAATGGGGGTAAGTGACGAATGCATAGATACGACGAAAAGGTTAATGCCGGGGCAGTTCCTAATACAAGGTTTTACGGGCAATGACTATAACTTGGTCCACAGACCTAAAGTCCATAAACCAATTAATTTAATTCAATTCCTAACATAAAACCACATCTGTCTGCTCTTCTAGCAACCTCGTCATACAGTCAACTTACTCTTCTCATCCTGAGGGTTGTCGGGCATTTGAGGGTGTGTGTGCTCCAACCTTTCCTGTCCGCCCTCTGTCCATGTCCATAGGTTCTACTCTTGAGTGGACAGGCTAGACATACGGGAAAGAAATTAAAAAAAAAAGTAGAAAGAACTGACTTAAAATCATTAAATTTACCCAAGTACAAGGTTAGTAAAAATTAATTAATTAGTTGATTAAATTAAAAATTACTTACAAATTGTAGAACACTCAGATCTTGACAGCACGTATACTGTACGAGCTGTTCCATCAATTTTTGTCTAAAACTGTACACTTTATTTTTTGTTTCGTTCGATTACATTTTTCTTTATTTGCTTCTTTTTTCCATCATTTAAAAAAGCTTATTTAAACCCGGTCGTGTTTGTTTTCTTGTAAGGGTAGCGTGCTTTCTAATTTATAAATGGGATTAATCTAAAAATTTTGAAAGCCTCTCTTTTATAAAAAAGATTCTTGGTATTTACTTTGTAGTATAATCCTTTAATTATATTATATATATTATTTTAAGTTGCTTCGTTAATTCGGATTTCTTAAAAAAAAATCTTCTTCATGAATTGGGAAGATCAGGGACAAGGAGAAAGGAGCGCAGACTTCTATCTACCCCACGTAACCGTATAACGTTCGCACTTTTATAAAACAAATGAAGGTGCGCAATGGGAAAATCGCCGCCATGTTTTGGGAACCGAAAGCGAACTTAGCTTACGCTTCTACCGTAAGGTTGCGCTCCTGTTCTCCTTGGTAGGAGATAACCAGATTTATGACTAATTACAATGGGGGACATTCACAAAGCACTTTAACTCCCAATTTAGCCCCGATTTTTAACCCTGGTGCTAAACATATGGTGCTACTATGAGCTTAACATGGTTAGCCCCTGGTTTAGTACCATGTTTAGCACCAGGGTTAAAAATCGGGCTAAAGTGGGGGTTAAAGTGCTTTGTGAATGTCCCCCAATGAGTATCATTAAATTTTGTTTAACCCTACTGGTATTACTAAAAAGGGGGTAGTCCAAACGACCCACAGGCGTATTTTTAAAGCAGGAAAAATGTTGTAAAAACTTCTACAAAAAAAAAAAAAAAAAAAAAATACTAAAATTATTAATCGTATTAAGCTGTATTTTAAGCTAGCGTATTAAAAGAACGAAAAAAAGCTTATTTCAGGCCAGGGGATTTTGAAAAATAAATTGTTCAATAAAATATGTAATATGATAATATGAAATATTATAATATGTAAAAACAGATTGCAAATTCGCTATTAAAATTTCATAATAACTCCATTGAGAATTGACAGTAGTGAAATATATAATTTATATAAACAAAAACGATTTTTAATATTGGTTGTTTTAATAAGCACTTTATGAGAAAGGGAGCTTTTACGTTGTTACTATATATATAGTATGATATTTTATGCTTGAGATGTTATTTTATTAAACTGCCTTACAAAATTCACTTCAATAATATATGAAAAATTGAGAGAAGACTCAAAATCCATAACATAATTCTAAAATTAATAATTTATCGAAGAAAAATACGTTCTCCTTTACATGTCTTCAATTTTTTTGAAAAAATATTATGTAAGCTGTACTTCTCTTCTTATACCGTGTATAAAAAAATATAAGGCATGAAAGATAGAAATATACATTTATGATTTAGTTACACATAAATGGTATTATAAATAATTATTTTTATTATTATAAATAATGTTTATGTTATAGTATATATCAATATTTTTTAAAAAATAGTTACGTAATCAAGACAACAACTCCCCAACACAACATATTTAAAACAAAATCACAATGTTATTATATATTTTTTAAACACACATTTTAAGTATTATAATGTTTGTTCATTATTAAAAATTAATAATTTAAAAATTCATTTTTTATTTTTGACATCTTTTAACAATTAAAATTTATGGGGGGCATTCACAAAGCACTTTAACCCCAACTTTAGCCCCAAGTTTTATCCCTGGTACTAAACATGGTGCTAAACCAGGGGCTAACCATGTCTAGCTCCTAGTTTAGCACCATGTTTAGTACCAGGGATAAAACTTGGGGCTAAAGTTGGGGTTAAAGTGCTTTGTGAATGTCCCCCATTAAAAAGTATAAATATATATTTAAATTCTACTAATGTATTTTTCAGTAATAAACTCCTTAATTACATCTTAATAAGTCAGGTTGGCCTACAATATTTATAAATAATAATTGTAAATATTTCTGTTTCGCAATCTGTAAAATTTTCTGATAATATTAACTGAAAAACTATATGAGCATACATTATATAATATTTATTTTCACTTAAAATCTAAGTCCTATGTTTTCGTTAAAAAAAATTGTAATAATATTAAGACTGCATCACCTTTGCGTATTTCCTATGCTTCCCCATGTTATTTTTGATGACACTTTTTTCAGAAACTAATAACGGTACAACTTTGCCTGATACCTTAAAATAAACGCTAGTTCATTAGCTGTGCACCAACGCTCTTATTTTTTTTTTATCAAATTGAACTTTAATTGTGCTTTTAAAAATTTTAATTTTTAATTCTCAAAATTAAAACTGTAATTAAAATTAAAATTGATTAGAAAAAAATATAAATAAGAGCATTGATGTATGGCTAATGAACTAGCGTTTATTTTAATTTTTAAGGTATCAGCAAAGTTGCACGTACTATTATTAGTTTCTGAAAAAAAGCGCCATAATAATAATAATAATAATTGTTTATTGGGTTCAAAAATACAAAGTATAGGGAAAATATTCATAAATAAACATATACAAAACCCAATTGATGAATGCAAAAGACGAAATTCCATACACAAAATAAAAATAACATGTGGAAGCATAAAAAATATGCAAAGGTGACGCAGAGTCTTAAGCATTTTATCTGTAGTGCTTTGATTTTCAAAGTAAGTCAAGGAGTGGGATAGCAATGTAGGAATAGAGTATGTACCTTAAAAATTTTGTTGTATAGAAATGGACAAAGGTGCAAAGTTACGGTGACTGAATTTAAATTTCCGGCTTTTCATGAACCCGACCAAGCATGCTGCTTGGAGTTTTGTGGGTTCCTTCCGAACAGGGGTGGCCATGGCCTACAAGAAGAAGAAGAAAAGAAATATACTGCAACCAAACTTTCAGCACAGAATGACACGCGCTTTTTACAAATCGTGTCTCCAGTTAGAAAGATTTTACATTTAATTGGGAATAGGGTCTGTTGCTAGCCGAAACCAATATCAGACGAAGATGTGTATGAAATAGAAACTTGATTAGACTTGATTAATTTTGAGACGCAGGAGAAAACCTAGAGGGAAAGGAAAGATCCTCTAGTAAAACCCACTTGATTAATTTAGGGCTAGATTGACACTGCCTATTCAAAGAAGCAGGCAGGCTTCTTGCGAGAGTGATAGTATTGTATATGCATCTTATAGCAATCCATCCCAGCATTCACCTGATTTTGACTTAGGATAATGTGGAAACCTCAGTTAAGATGGTCGGTAATTGATGGAGGATACCAAAAATCACTTCCCGGGTGTTCTTTAGTCATCATCGCTAGTTGTGAAAAATTTGTCGATGCCTGGGATCGAACTCACGACCATCCGATTATGAATCAGATGCAAAAATTATTAAGGATATTGATATAATACATAATAATATTAATAATTCATCCTAAAAATTCTTTTCATCATAAAATAATATATTTGGGATTAAAATTAAATTAAATAATTTAAAAAGAAATGTCTAAATTTAAAGAACCTGTGATGATACAAGGTGACAAGCTTTAATATATTAAAGCTTCTACTGGACTTATAAATAAAAAATAAAATTTTGACGACGAATTTGTAGTACATTATACAATATCTTGATATTTTATCTTACATAGTCTATCTCTCTTTAAACGATCCAATGAATAATATAGTAAGCAACATACCGTAGCAATGATGCCACTGGTGTGAAGTCCAATATATTTTAGCATAAAATAGTAGTTTGTATATCGTGTAAGATATTACTATACAGAAACATGCTGAAAATAGGTCATTTTAAAAGTTACAAGAAAAAAATAAAAAATATATTCACTATTACCTATCACCAAACCAAAAATAAACTTTTACTAAAACGAAGAAAGTTTTTTTCACAGCAACTTTTCAATATCTTTTTGGCATATTTGAATATTTTTCTTTAAAAAGTTTACAAAACAAAACCAAAGAGACAAAAAAATATATATTCTAAATAAAAAAAAACTAAATAAATATATCACAAGCTGAAAATAAAAGTACATGGAAAGTTGAAAAATATCCCTTCTGCAGCTTTTCTTGGAAAAATGTAGGGATATACAAACATCTTAAAGGGACCCTAAAAATAAGCATTTTTTAATCAAAAGTTACTTACTAACAGGGTACAAATACATGCTGCACTATCCCAAACGAATCCGTGAGCGCAAGAACGTGACGTCACGTTCCGTCGCTTGAACTGGCAACACCGCACAGCACATAATATATCTCCTTATTGCTTCCCCTACTCTTCCTTTCCTCTCACTCTTAAAATTCTGCCTGCTATTCTCCGTGCAATGTTGCCGGTATCTGAGGCTATATACAAATATATTTAATTTATCTAAATTATTCGTACTGTTCAAACCCGAAATATCATATATTATTAATTTTGTTACGTCAATAGGGAACTTTTTATGCAAAATGAAAATTATTGTACCCTGTCCCTTTAACTTGAAAAAATGTTGAGACAAAAAAAAAAAAAAAAAAAAAAAAAAAAAAAAAACTATAATAATTAGGTCTGTTCGTAAATACACAATCAGAAAGAATTGATTATTTGTGATGAACCTTATTTTTCATGTACTTAAGGTTCATCACAAATAATCGATTCTTTCTGATTGTATATATTTACGAACATACCTATTATATGTAGAGTGCATTTTCTAAATAAATATAAATTTCTTGGGATTTTTATTAAAGCATATTTCTTTTGGCATAGCAGGTGAAAATTATATGTACATATAAATCATTGTAAGTAAAGTTTAGTTTTGCATTTGAATTCACTGATATTACACCTTTATTGGAAATAACTTAAAAACATTTTTTTTCCATTTTGTTGAAAAAAATAAAATAAATTAGTAAAATTGTAAAAATAATGTATTAAAACATCCTACCTGGTAAAATAAAATAGACTTAAAAAGCCACAATAAGCTAAATTTATAATCTAGAGGACCTGAGTTCGATTCCTGTAGGGGTAAGTTATACAAATTTATTTTGAGAGGAAAAATACAATCGTGCATGCATTAATAGCGACCATTAAAAGTACGTTTTCTTTAGTTTCCTTAGTAAATATGGTAACTAGAGCAGGAAAATCATGTAATAGTCAAACCATCACCAGTTTGCACAAGTCAAACTGTTATATGTTAAAATAATATTAGGAAGAACGTAAGTATTGCATTCAAGAAGACCGATTCTAAGATCTCAATCTACTGAGATTCATCTATAAAATTATTTACGTGACTTAAAATCTGAAAAAAAAAAAAATCATGGTAGCATAAATTGGTACCCTCTATTCAATTTTGCAATAAAAAAATTTCATGAAGGTTGTTTATTCTATATTTGGTCAAAAAATTACAATAAAAGTGCAATATGATAATTGATATTAGAATGTGAAAATTTTAGTGGCTTAATCGAAAGAAGGGGTAAAAATATGGTACTGTGAATTTTTTCAGATTTTTCTGAGACCAGGAACTATTTTTAAAATATTATTGAAAGTCTATTTTGATGACGTCACGGGCGGCACTGTCCTATTTTTTTTTCTTAAGGAGTGCCGTCCGTGCCGTCATCAAAATAGACTTTCAATAATATTTTAAAAATAGTTTCCGGTCTCAAAAAATTTTGAAAAAATTCACAGTACCATATTTTTACCCCTTCTTTCGATAAAGCCACTAAATTTTTCACATTCTAATATCTCATTGTGTAACAAAATACAACAATAAAATATAAATAAAATCTCTAATGGATTTTTTTTTTAATCTTAATTTTGCTTGGAAAAAAAATTTTTTTCCTTAATAGTTAAATATAGTTACTCATGAAATTACTTAAATTGCATAACTTGAGCAGTATAATACCAGGGTATGTGTATTATACACATACCCTGGTATTATATAAAGTTGTATGACATTTTCCATCAATCTTCGCAAGAAATTGCAAGGATATGTAAATAATTCAAATGCATATTTCATTATGTAATATAAATATAATGTATTATAGTTTACCAAGATTTTAGTTATATAATAATTTTTGTACGTGTGTATTTTAACTAAGAATTTGTATGAACTATTGTATTCTTTATAATCGGATTACCTAACCTGTAGTCTGTTTTCTGAATAAATATAATAAATAAATAAGTTATAAGCCAAGTAAATTATATGAACTAACATTAAGTTCAGCGTTCCTTTGAGTTTAAAGACTTTGAGCAATTCAGTTTTTAAAGAAAAAAAAACAAAAAAAAATACATTTCCTTCTCAGAAACATTAAATTTAATCTTTCACGTTCATGACTTCTTATAGCTTCGGGAAAGATCCCTTTACTTGGTAAAAGGATCCTGGCTTAGGGAAGGAAATTCATATTTTACCGATGAGAATATTTCTGTTTAACGATGAATCTCAGTTACTGCTGGAGTCAAAGAATATTTCCCTGCAAACGAATCGAATGAAATAAATTTTAAAAAATCGATAATGTTCTAAAACTTAATCGCTTATGGTTTGAGCAAATTCAGCCTTGCAGTTTTCTTACAACAGCTCCATTTCTGGTTTTCGTCCATAAGGCCAATGTTAAACTTCTACCTTAGTTTTCACAAAACTGATAAGACAGATTCGCTTCAAAATTTGTATACCACCTATTGATGGTGAGTTCGAAGTCCCCTGCAAGTCTTGTTACATTCAGGCGGTACGATTGCGAGATCTCAACCTACTGAGATTCATGAATAAATATATTCTAAGAAATTTACAGGAACTTCATTCTTTACATATTAATATAAAACTATAATAGTTGTGATTTGAATAAAGAAACCGTGTATAAAATTTAGTCATGATGGCCACGCAGTAATTACTAAATTATGCCTTATTAATCACCTCCTCGATTTTTATCAATTTTTTTGTATGTTAAAATCTGAAAATAAAAATATATTTATTCTTTTAATCTTTTAATGAGTGAAAAAACACTTACTTATTGTTAGATTCTATGAGCTTGGAGCTCGAGGTGGGGTATTGGGTAGAGATAAGGGAGGAAAAAGATTGTGGTCACATGGCCTATCACGCGTCCCAGCATTCACTGAGGTGAGACTGAGGGAACCGTGGAAATCCTCAGTCAAAACGAACACCCCTATTTTTTTTTTATCAGTGGACCAAAGTGATATTGATAAAAGTACTGAAGTGTGCATGCGAAATCGAACTCAGATCATCAGATTACGATTTTAATGCTTTACATAAATGAATTGACATCGAATGAATTGACGACAGTCTTGCATGTCTATAGGGTGTTATATATTGTATATGATTACGTTAGTAAATATTATTTTATATTTTGACTCAATTAAAAACTTTCTGTCTGTGATTTTGTAATCCTCTCCTTAATTCTCTCTTTTTTATTTGAAAAAATGAAGGCTTTCATTTAATTGGGAATTGATTCTGCAACAAAAAGTAATAAAGTTTTTTTTTTTATTCACATTAAAAAAATATATTATGATACAAATATTTATTGGTTATTAATGAAAGAATTACTGAAAATTGTTACAAACAATTAATGAAAAAAAATCAATTATAGATAAAATAATAAACATGAAACACAATTGAATTTACATGCCTGATCGACTTTTGAGCACGATTAAATCTGATCAATTACATGTTGCAGTATTTCAATTTTTTAATTAAAAGTTAATATAAATGTTTCTTTTTTCATCGTAAAATTAATAATATTTTTTTGTATAAATTTTTACAAAGAATTTAATATTATTTCATTATGAAGGCTTTTAAGATGTCTGTTCTTTGTAATTCATGAAAAAATTAAATATCATCGTCACTACTTTTTTTATCTTTGATAAAAACAATTTTTAAAATATTTCACTTTATACAACGGAAAATATATTTATGTATAAATATATTTGTCTTCACCGCCGATAAATTACCTATATAGTTGAATTTATTTCACATAACCTGCAAAAGAGTAATTTTTTCGCGCGAGTTTTTTTTTATTGAGGGGCGCGCTGTGATTTTTTTTTCCCACTGTACATCTAAACAAATTATTAGTGTAATTAATACCAGTATCCTGATTAGTTGCGACTTTCAACTTTTTCCTGTGGCATGGATACGTTAGAAGTTTAAAATATAAGCTTTCGTTCGGCTTGAATTGTAAGTTAAAAATTTGGCTCTTAGGTTTAACAATCTAAGCGACGTGTTTTCTACGGCGCGCGCTGACTTTTATAGACCCTGGCAAAACTATATAAGGCATAGCAGAAACGACTTGGGTGAATACAGAGCTTTAGCCAATCAGAGAAGGCGTTATTAATTTTACGCGGAAGACAAAAAATATTTGAACCTTTATTAACAATTTTTTTTTTTTTATTGAACACCTTTAACTTTCGACTGCCGGAAGGAAATATAGGGGACTGAGAATGAAAGTAAAGTTTGGTGTGAAATGAAAAAAAAAAAAAAAAAAATGAAAGTGAGTTCTATCACACAACGGGCAAGCCCAACAACTTGCAATTTCATAGAAATGAATGAATATATTTAGTGAACTGTCCCGGGATTTCCCTTAATATGTCATGGGTCACTACAACCAAAACTAGCGATAGCCTGTCAAGCCTACACACCGATCCTAGCCGTATCAGCAAAACAGGAAATTACAAGCAAGCGCCATCACTCGGAAAGCTCAGAGGCATTTACAATGTATAAAAGCTATAACGATTCATTGCATCAAAAATAAAAATGTATAAATTGAAACTGTTACCCTTTTTTAACACTGTGTCAAATGCCCAGTTATGATATAAAAACTTGTATAATTCTGTTTGAAAATTTAATTCTATTATAGCAAATACACCAAGAGTTATTAATTTTTTCTCAATGTATAATTTTAGACACGACCATAATATGTCACTTACCTTTTCATTTTTCATAAAAAAAAAACTTTGATGTCTTTCCAATTTTTCCATCATTTTTTTTAGCTAAATTTAGTAATAAAGGATACTAATAGTATAGTCAAATCTTTAAAAAATCTACTGTTATAATTTGACAAAATATAACTTAATAACATAGCAAAATAAACCATAAAGACATGTTTTTTCTTATTTTTTTAACTATATTATATTTGACATTCTAGTAAAATCACTTTTGCTTTGTAAAATATAGTTGAAGCGTTAAAATTTCGAGACACAAACTTTGATCATTTTTACCACCAATGTTCACAATAATCTACCTTTGTGACACAAAGGTAGATAATTGTGAACATTAGAGGTAAAAATTATCAAAGGTTAGATCAGCACCTCTAGTGGTTGAAGGACAAAAATTAGATATAAGAAATGAAGTGAAATTTGCATGTACGTAGCTGTACAGTAGCCAGAGTTCATTAAGTTGGCATCAGCTTGAAAATAAAGGTCTAATCAAACATATGTTGATAATTTTGTCCCTAATTTAAAAATTACATCTTCAACTCGTCCTTTACACGTCTAAATCTGATCTTAAAAAACTTTTTACATAAAAAACACATCTTAATTATTCCTCGCTCAAACTGAGAATGAAATGGAGACAAATTTTTTAACATTTTGTGCTCAATAAGAGGAAAGAATACGCAATCTCATCTTTTTCCCTCTTTTTTCAACTAAAATGGTGCCTGCAAAATAGGTAAGCCCCTTACAAAGTCACGATGCAAGCCCGCACAACACTGAAGCTAAAGAAGTTGCATAATAATATTAGCTGCAGGCGTAAACAAAATGGCGGCCTCTGACTGTGAGATATATTTTACATTACAAAGTTTTCTTGGTTTATTTTATTTAAATTGGTTCATATTAAATTAATTGTTTTAAATTTAATATTTTTTAAATATATATCTTAAAGGAAGACTCCTTGAGTTTAATAAAGTATTTTCTATTTAAACAAATCGTAAAATTGAATAAATGTAGGGAAATTAAAATGGTTTTTCATAGCGTAGAAGAAAAAAAAAAAAAAAAATGAAAGACATTGCAGATAGTTCGAAATCCTTAATATGAATTTATATGCTAAATTTAAGCTTTACTGAACTAGAGAGTACACTTCCGACTACTTCCGGTGTTCAACTACACTCAAATTAATTTGATATTCCTTCCGGAAGTAGCCAGAAGTGGTGATTTTTGCAGCTCTTCTATTTGTAATTCAGTTTTGAAACTTTACAGAGTGCATGGTTTGGAATAGAAGTACTGACCTATGTGTGAAATGGCAACATTGAAATACGAAGAGGAAGTCAATAAACCATTCACTTCCGGCTACTTCCGGTGGAAATTTATAATAAATTTTACTGTAACATTTGATGAACTGTAAAATTGCTTAAAAAAACATTTCTAATGAAATTACAATATTTAATTAATAGAATATTTAACTTACTTGACTGAGCAATTTGTTCAGTAATTTAATTATGAAATTAGCTCTAAAAGTTGAAATTAAAAATAAATATATACAGTCAATTTAATTTAAAATTCCTGCCAGAATTAGCCGGAAGTGAGAGGTTTCTGATTCGCATTTGCATTTTGAAATTTTGGCTGTAGGTTCATAAGAAAAGTGCTAACATGTTTGCAAATTTTCAAGACTCAGACATGAACAAGACGACCAAAAACCTCTCACTTCCGGCTACTTCCGGCAGGAATATTACATAAATTTTACTGTATTTATCTTTTACGTTTAATTTGCTTCTGAGAATATATCGTTTGATAATTAATTTAATTAGATACAAATGTAATTAAAAAATAACAAGAAAAAATGTATTATTATATAAAAATAATATATTATCGAACAGTACAGAAAAAATATAATTATTTTATACATTAATTCTTAGAATACATTATGGTGTGGAGTTATTAGTATTATAAATTAAATAATAAATGACATTTTTCACTTATGTAATAAAGGCAGAATTATATAGAATTATTTATACTGGAATTTTTACTTCATTTTAATTATATTATATTAAAATAAATAATTGGTTCAAAACAGCAAGAATAAATTTGAAATCAAATAATTTACATTTCTCAGATTTAATTATTCATAATATTACAATTTTTTTTAGCTAAAACAACATCTAATTAAAATCGTGTTTCTTGTAATTTTATATTTAAATCTTCTAAGTAAAAAAATTATTACCATTCTACTCTTCATCACTATTACTTATTTTTTATCCGTTAATTAAGAGACACTAATTAAATTAGTAATTGAATTTTACATACTAAAATTGTTTCAATTAATACTATGCAGTATTAATTTAAAATTATAGTTGCAAGTTACTAGCTCTAGCTTAGCATATATATACTCTAGCTTGGATAATAAAATAATGTTTCGAAGACAGCTATAGGACTTGTTAATTACAATATATATATATATATATATATATATATAATTATATTATTATAAGTAAATTAACGGGTGCAAAGTAGTATAGTTAACTACTAATTCTTATACAAAAATTTGAATATTATTATGTTTCATTTAAAAAAATTTAAAATAATATATTTGTTTTTCAATTAACGATTAATCTCAGTTACTGCTAGAGTCAAAGAATATTTCCCTGCAAACGAATTGAATGAAATAAATTTTAAAAAATCGATAATGTTCTAAAACTTAATCGCTTATGGTTTGAGCAAATTCAGTCTTGCAGTTTTCTTACAACAGCTCCATTTCCGATTATCGTCTATATAAGGTCAATGTTAAACTTCTACCTCAGTTTTCACAAAACTGATAAGACAGATTCGTTTCAAAATTTGAATGCCACCTATTGATGGTGAGTTCTAAGTCCCCTGCATGCAAGTCTTGTTGCATTCAGGCGCTACGATTGCGAGAAATCAATCTACTAAAATTCATCCTTAATTAAACAAAAATTTATATTGAACCCATACATGTACAGTAATAGTAAAATAGACAAGGACACTTGGCATACGTGAGTCAAAGTTGGTTTATGTGACAACACTGTTGGAGCTCAAGTAAGGTGACTCAGTCTTCGGTGGCGTCCCAATAGTCCTATTCTCGTCTACTACCCTTCCCTACAATGGCGGCAAATTTAGGGCGCATCATATGCGCCCTTCTTATATAGCGGCCATCTTGGAGGGGAGGGGAAAGCTCATTTAGGGACCCTAAGTAGACGAGAAATAGTATTGGGACGCCACCATCCCCTCCGATTGGCCACATTAATAGTCAGTGTTGCCATTTCGTACGACGAATGAACTATTAGTGGCGATATTATACTTTCTCTCATGCATACTGTATATCCCAGTCTTAATTGCATAACTGTACTTTGCCAACTATTCAAAGATAAAGTAATTATACGATTTTTAATTTTAATTAATATTTTTAAAAGTTTATAAGTCAGTTTGAATCTTGTAATTAGATATGAGTATATTAGTAACATAATTTTACGTACTTTTCTTCAGTATATAATTCAATTAAGAAATAATAAAAAAAAAATGCATCATGTTGTTGTTTACAATTTTTCCCATTTTAATAACGTTGAAATCGAAAACTTATTATAATTCTATTATTATCATATTATATAGTAAGATGTTATTTCATTTTAATGGTGCTATATTTTCTTTGTATTATTTTACATTAAATAACAATGAAAATAATAGGAAGCTATACAATACATTTCCAATATTCAATATAAACTTCAAGTGCTTCTCGATTGGAATGTTTTCTCCATAATAATTTAATTAACTTTGTCTTATAATAATATTGAAGTTACCGGCCCGACCTGAAATAAATTTGATTTTTTTATTTTATTGTTATTATTTTTTTTATTTATTTATATTTTTTGTTAAGGTAAATTGTTTGGTTGGTGAGCAAAGACAATTTCATGTGGCGTCCCGAGTTAAAATAAATTTCATCTTTTATTCGCCATTAAGGGTAAGATAACACGGATCAGCTGATCGACGTAGTCCCATTTGATTAACATGTAAACCTTAGCAATCTCTTAAAAATTCTATTTTTTTTTTTTTTTTATAAACAGTCCTTAGCACCAAAAATTTGTTGAAAGAAATTCAAAACAATTGGACGAGGTGTTTTTTTTTTTTTTTTTTTTTTTTAAATTAAGTTTTTAAAATTTCCAGTATAAACTAAAAAAATTAATTTAAAAAAATCAGCTGCTCCAATTCTTAATTCTTTTGAAATTTTTTCTGTAACTTTTTGGTGCTAAGGACTGTCCCTCAAATAAAATTCAGAATTATTGAGGTTGCTAAGGTTAACATGTTAATCAAATAGGACTACGTCGATCAACTGTTCCGTGTTATCTTAATCTCTCTTCCTCAAATTCCCTACAATTTCGCACCATTTTAGAGGAAGAAAGAGAGAAAAAGACGAGATTACGTATTTTTTCTTTTTCTTGAGCATAAAATGTTAAAAATATTATCTGGACTTATTTTAAACTGAAGTTTGTGTATGAAGAAATAACGTGTTTGTGAGGTAAAACCACGTAATTAGATTAGGTTAAGGAAGATTCAAAGATGATTTTTGCTTATATATATATATATATATAGGGTGTGTAATTAAAAAACAAATTATCTATCCCTCTATTCAGGCGCTTTCTAATTTGCAACCATTACTTCTTGTTTGTCACAAAACTTACTGCTATCCTGAAACACTCTTGTCATATATTATATTGTTGTTTTATTTATTTATTTTTGTTTTACATTATTAGGCAAAAGACTGACTTGAGACCTATAGCAATTTTTATAAAAATATATTACAAACTAATTTTCTTACTTTGACATGGGTTCAAAGAAATATAGCAATTATTAAACATTTTATTTTATATGAATTTCTTCAATCTCTTTGCATATTTATATCAATGTTATACAAAAAGTTATAATCGAAGTAGCTAAGTTCTGAGAATAATATATAGTTGTTTCATTTGATGAAAGAGTATAGCTCTTTCCGTTAGAACAAAATTTGTTGTTCATTCCTCAATTTGCAAGCTCAGAATCTCATCAAAAGTCTATTTTTACTATACATTTGTGGAACAATTTAACACTGAATTAGATCTCTTAAGGATAAGATAACACGAAACATCGATTGTTGTAGTCAAATTTGATTAACATTTAAACCTTAGCAACCTCATAATAATTTTGAATTTCTTTTGAGAGACAAGTTCTTAGCACCAAAAAAATGTAAAAAAAGTTTCAAAACAATCGGACGATCCGATTTTTTAAATTTAATTTCTTAATTTAGGTCTCCATGGGAAAGCCCTATACTGAAAATTTAAAAAATTCATTTAAAAAAATTGAATAGTCCGATTGTTTTGAAATTTTTTCCACATTTTTTTTGGTGCTAAGAACTGTCTCTTAAAAAAAATCAGAATTATTATGAGGTTGCTAAGGTTTACATGTTAATCAAATGGGACAAACACAATCGATGTTTCATGTTATCTTACCCTTAATGGTTCCTTGTTTTATTCTAGGTTAATTGTTTTTGTGTTTAATGATTTATTGTAATCATAATTTGCTATCTTTTTGTATTGAACATTGTTTTTAGTGTTTTTTTATTTTATTTATTTATTTATTTATTTATTTACATTTATTTGAATGTCTGTTATTTTCATTGTTATGTTTCCTCATTTTCTGTAATTATTTTCTCTGTAATTGTTAAAAAGGTTGAAGATTAATACGTATACACGTAGCTTCATTGTGCTTTGTTCTTCATAAGACTGTATTACTGTCACCTGTCAAGTATTATACATATGTAACATGTTGGAAATATTAGAAATAAACAAACAAACAAACAAACAAACCAATGAATGAATGAATGAATGAATGAATGAATGAATGAATGAATGAATGAATGAATGAATGAATGAATGAATGAATTATAAATAAATAAAGAAATAAATATATATATATATATATATATATATATATATATATATATAACATCTTTGCAATTCAGCCCAACTTTAACACTCAATCAAATACTGACTATTCTGACTTCGGTTTCCATGGTTTCCTTAGTCACAAGCAGGTGACCGCTCGATTCGGTTTGAAAGGGGCTACAAAATCGAAAGCAGTGTTATATGTGTCAGGTTCTCGAAGAGTCAACCAACAACAGGTTTCAGTAGAGAAGGGAAATGAAATATTAAATTTCCTATGAATTCTATACTGCATATGAAAGAACAATTTGTTCAAACAATTTTCTTGGAAATAAGGAAATAATTCAAGTTTATTCATGCTTATATTTAAAAAAATACACTTCTTATTATATAACTTTTATGAAATCTTTCTATTAAAAAACACAAATCTCGATCAACGACAAGATTAAAATTGATATAGCTTCTTCTTTATAAGATTAAAATATATCTAAGGAAAGATCAAAAGTACATTATTGGTTGTTAGATTAAAAAATATTGATGAAAAAAATATATGTAATATAAATTGTGTTTACACATTGCGTAACGAAATTGAAAAATATGATTATTTTGTTATTATTATACATATATTTGTAACATCTTATATCAAATCAGTAATATTATTATGTAACAAGCAATTTATATTGAAAAATATGGTATGGTTATAGCATTGTACAGGTAATTTTCTTTATTAAAAAACATCTAGCTTATATACCAATTTTAAAATGAAATAAAAACAAAATATTGTTTATTGTTGATTCCGCTTCACCTATTATTCATTATAATCATTTATAATTTTCCTTTATTGCTTTTCGATTGATAAGGGCAGCGCCACGAGATTGTTGGGTTGCCTACTTACAGGATAACACTCAGCTGTTTACCTCACTTCCCTTCCCCTACTGTTGTCATACCGTACGCATTGAAAAGAAAAAAAAAAAAAAAAAAAAAAAAAAAATAGAAAAATTGACTTTATTGCCAAGTATAATTATTTAAGATTTAAGGACATGAAAATGTAGTTTGTGTATTTTTTATAAACTAGCAGATGATATGGAAACCAGGCTCGGACTGGCCATAAGGCTGGGTCAGGGATCCCTGACTGTCCCCTAAGATTTTTAACATAGGAGCATAGGAAAAGTGGCCTCAGACCCCCTGAAAAATAGACCCTGCTGCCTATAATGCCTTTATGGCCCTGACTGGCCCCTAGATAGCTTCCCAGTCTGAGCCTGATGGAAATGTAATAATTGCCTATATTATTTATAATTATTTTTTTTGTTCCACATTTTCTCCCCTTACACGCTGCTGATGCAACACAACACTATGGCTCGGCAAGCTCCTGTAAAGTATGCAATATGCGTTGCAGTTGCATCACGTGGGCCTGGCTTATACGCACAATATAAGCTTGTAATAATTTTTTCCAATAAGGACGTGATGTCAATCGTACCCACAAGAAAACATTAAAAACAAATTCCTGAAAATAACAAGTTAAATTATTTAAAATAGTTAATTAATAATAATTATAACCATATATATGGCAAACACACGACACAAAAATTTAACTGATATTTCAAAATGTAATATAATAAACATGGATTGATAAGATAATTGAAATTAATATAATAAAAACATAACAATAAAAATCATCCTAGTATTACACATTAACATACTATTTTTATTTGATTAAATCTTTCATTATAGGCTGAAAATACAGTATTATATGAGAAAGAGAAAAAATTAGAGTCTATGGGGCAAATAGAAACGACTGCAGAAGCAAACTAATCACTATATATGTACCTAGTGTCCATTCACCTAGCAAAACAAGAAAATAGATTAATATACAATATATATTAAAATAAAAGTAGAAGCCTAAAATAATAAAACTCAGAAACGTATAAAAAATAGTAATATAAAATCTATAGATGATTATATTACATTAAAGGAAAAGGCATTGAATTAAACATCTTATCAGCTCTTAGCAATGCATCAATATCTGTATAATGATAAAAATAATAATAAAAACTAAATATCTATAGGATACAATATTAAATTTGTAATGTCATCAATGTGGAAACGCTCAAGTTAGGGTTTTGGAATTAAGGTTCAGGGTTTCAAGATTAGTGACTGAGTAGTTAGTAACTTCAATTATCCAGCAGTTAGGGTGTGATAAAAAAGTATTGATCAAAATTGATCCTGCTTTCAAAAGATATGACAAAATTGGTGTCATCGTTATGTCATTTTAAGCTCTTGATATCATGTTTTATAATCTTATATAATTCTCAAGTGAAAGTTAATTTTAGCAAAGTAAACCTCAGTTTTGACACGTACGGCGTAAAGCATCTGCAAGAGAAAGGTAAACACTTGACCCCTTCTCTCTCTCTCTCTCTCTCTCTCTCTCTCTCTCTCTCTCTCTCTCTCTCTCTCTCTCTCTCTCTCTCTCTCTCCCTATTTCTCTCTCTCCCCTATTTCTCTCTCTTTCCCTCTGCAAAGGTTCTTCAAGGACTAGAGTAATCAAACTTTGCCACTAAACTTAAAGATGAATATAACACCCCCACACACTAAACTTGAGAGAATCAAACAGAGTGCTGTGAATTTACGGTTAAAAATCAGATGAACTAAATGTAATAGTGACAGAAAAAAATCGGATTGTTTATTTTATAAAAATAATTAATAATAATATGAGGCATAATATATATTAACCGCGTTAGGTAAATATCTATATGAATATTTTAAATTCAGTTCTTTAATCATCTTAAAAGACAAGTCAAAGATTAATGGAGTAACGACCTCATTTTTTTTTTTATTGCAAAAATGGATAGAGGGGGTGCAAAGTTATGCTACCCTGATTTTTTTCAGATTTTTTACAACCCTGGAAGTATTTTTAAAAATTTATTGAAAGTTCTTTTTGTGACGTCACGCGGCGGCAAGTCCTATCCTTTTCTTAAGGAGTGACGCCTCGTGACGTCACAAAAAGGACTTTCAATAATTTTTTAAAAATATACTTCCAGCTAGGACTGTAAAAAATCTGAAAAAAATCAGGGTAGCATAACTTGCACCCTCTATCCATTTCTGCAATAAAAAAATGAGGTCGATACTCCATATCAATTAAATAGAATGCAAGTACCATACATGTATGTTTTTAAACGTTTTTAAATATTAGGTCGTGCCCACGTCCTAATATTAGCAGATAATAGTAGAACGTAATTTTGATTAATTATACTTTTTTTTAAAAAAATTTGAAAACAAATATTTTATAATTGGTAATAAAGAATAAATAATTGGCATAAACTTACAAAGAAATAGCAGGTGCACTCAAAATATAAAGCCGTAGAGAAGAGAAAAGGAGCTCTAAAATAATTTGGCGCATGGGAAACACGGGATGGCCATATCTTTACCTCGACACCAAGCTACTTTAATATGCTTCCATAATTATGAACTATGTATATGGGTCGTTGCTTTTGCTTTTAATAAAATCTACTTAAAAGTAAAGTTAATTAAAAACTCTTTAATAGTAACAAAGTGAAAAATAAGTATAATGCTGTAACTATATTAAAAATTAATGTAGTATCTTGGATATCCATTACCAACTATAAAGAAAAGATAAAGAAGGTTCATATTAGGTTTATAAATTTTCAATTCCGGTTGTAAGTAACTCAATTAAAAGGTTTTAAGAATTTATTTAGATTCAAACTTAATGAATTGATGAACAGGTCAATGCTTGCATGCTAATTAATATAATTAATTATATCAATTAATTAATATGGGGTTAATCGTGGCGCTGCGCATTAACCGGTTCTCATTAAATCACCAAAATCAAGCTACGTTGAACGTGGCTAATACTTGGATGGGTGACCATTTCAAGTAAAAATTACGTTGCTCCCTCCCTGGGGTAAATTCATCTCGCTTTTTACCCACAGTAGTTCCTAATTCTTTGTACATGACTTTGATCCATTGATTAAAAAAAAAATAGAGGTGTCCGTTTTGACTGAAGTTTTCACGGTTCCCTCAGTATCACCTCAACGAATACTAGGACGCTTAACAGGCCGTAGCCCTCATCCTTTACCTACCCATTACCCCGCCACGAGCTATAAGCTCTTATTAACGGTGTATATTCCTGTAAAAAAATAATAAATAAATAAAATAATAACATTTTATTCAGGTGCTATTTACATAATGTGTATTTGGAAGCATCAAATGGAACTCATGAATTTTGCACTGATCACTGATCATCTTATATGGTTCCTTTAGGTCATGCAGGTGAAGACTAATATAATATATAGAAGATTGTACTCGCATGCCTGCCTGACATCAATTTTGTGTAAAATGAACTGTAACAAGATTATTCATTGGTAGATCTTTATCTGGGAATACCTCAAAACAACTGCCATCATAGAGCCCGTTCTGCTATTAAAAATTGTTATTTTGTTAAATTATTAAAGGTAGCAGCAACAACTGTGAAATAGTGCTTTTAGTGTTTTGCTTATAACCGGATCCTTTTTACTATATATGTATATTCCCGAGTTGAAATAAATTTCATCTTTTTTTCGCTATTAAATTCTCTCTTTATCAAATTCCCTCCTATTTTGCACCATTTTAGATGAAATAAGAGAGAAAAAGATGAGATTACATATTTTTTCCTCTTATTGAGCAATTTGAGCATAAAATGTTAGAAATTTCATACATTTTATCCTCACTTTGAACGAGGAAGAAATAAGATGTGTTTTAGACGTAAAAAGACGTAATGAGATAAGGTATAGACGTGTTGATGACGTAAATTTTCATTAAGATTTCTTTTTGTAACTGTAGCATTCTTCATCCTGCCTAAAAGGCATTTTTGCACTTTTGTATAATAACAACCTTTCACGTTTTAAAATTTGTAACTTTCAGATCAGAGTATCTAACCACCAGAAACTAATTTAACCAAGAACGAATATCCTGTGAAGCAGTATAAAGGACCAAGAGATGGCGCTGACGTCTGAAAATTTTGCTCTTTGCATCGAGGATACGGCAATACCTATAATAGCATGGGAAGAATCACAAAAATTATTAAATTTCTAAGAAAGAAATCACTTACGAAGTTGAAATATTTTTTTTTATATTTGTCTGAAAGTATTTGACAACTAATTATGGTGTTGACATTTCTGTAAAATTATGCTGTGACTGCTGACGGAGCATTTACATGATTTTACAATGTTAATCATATACAGCAATCCTTGCCAGACGCACGCAGTTCCAACAGTTACCACTATGTTCGCACTAACTTTATGACGCCATATTGGGAGATTTTTTTAAGGCTACATGTTTTTTTTTCTCCTATTTTGCAACATTTTCGTAGAAGAAAACAGAGAAAACATGAAATTGTCTTCTTTTCTCTTATTTAGCATGAAATTTAAAAAATGTTGTTTCCATTTTATCTTCACTTTAAGCGAGAAGGAAATAAGGGGGGCGTTTTCTTACTCGGTCTGACCGGTTTGGCTGTTCCGTTTAGCGAGGCAGGGGGGAAAAGCGGTCAGAATGGTCTATCTTTTTGCAGCAACCAGAGCGACCGTTTCCCCTCTCATTTCCCCTCCGAGTGGTCGGCCGACCGGTCTGACCGAGTAAAAAAACAGGCCCATGATGTGTTTACCAGGTAAAGGATGAATTAAGATTAGGTTTATAAATGTTAAGGATGAGTTGAAAACAAAAGTTTGCAAGGGATGCCCAGTGGGTTGAAGTTGCTTGCAAAATTTACTTGCAATAACCTGTTAACAGATAGCAGCATGGGAGATTTGAACTCTAAAATTTCATCCAGAACACAAACGTGCTACATTCACAAAGGGAAGCTCATATATTTAATCCTAGCCCTCGTTTTTTGATGTTTTTGTTAGAACAAAAACTGCCCTGCAGGGTCTTTGAATCATTTTTAGCTTAAGTCTTGTTTACAATGTTTTTTTATAAAAATATGAGCTTTATTTACACATAATTTACTTTAACAAGTTTACAGATCAATATTTTAACAACACATCCTTCCGCTTTGTTTATAAATTCAAAATATGAGGTATTAAAATTTTAAGCGTAAATTTCTGGTGTAAAACATGAAAATATGTTGTTTTCTTTTCTTTTTTTTTTTTTTTTAATCTTTAAATAGCGTTTCCGTTTCACTTTATATTAATTTATATTTTTTTAATTATAGTTTGTAATATTGTACTTTAAAAAATTAATGTAGGCCTAATATTTCTTAATAATTTTGTAAACAAGTTTTATTGATATTAAATTTAATAATAAAAAAAATTAATTAATACTTAAAAATATTTTAAATATCCTATAATTTTATAATTTGTTTAAATAATGTAAATGGTAATCTGTCAATACCCTGAACACCATTGGCGTTTGATCAATGAATCTTTACATCATTACGCACTATTTATTGATTGACTAGCGTACATTGTTGGAGGTGTGGCGCAGTGCGCTTGATCGGGTCTCGTTAGTTCGCCATATATATAGTCAAGCAACGCTGAGCGTGGTTAGTAATTGAATGGGTGACCATTCTTGACGAAACCACATTTCCCACCAAGGGGTTAATCGTTTCCATTTTCCACTGTGTGGTTCCCATTGGATTCAGACCATTGCACTTCCGGTTCATTGACAAAAGCTGTAGCATCCATCCTGGCTGAGGTTTCCACGTTTCCCTTAGTCACAGGCAAATGTCGGGATGGATTGCAAGGTCATGGCTGACCCCGTTCTGGAAGAGCCCACGAAACGCTCAAGTTAGGGTTTCGGAAGGTTAGGGATTTCAGACTTAATAGTAAATAATTACTAATTATAAATAGAAGTACCCAATTGTGATTATAAAAAAAAAATATAAAAATTATACAGTAGCTGAGATTGCTTACGTAATTAGACAAAATTTTAATTACAATTAAGGCAGGCTGCAGGAGTATCATAATATTGACTTAACAAATTTGTTTAATTACTAATTAGAGAGGGAAATATTTTCCAATATTAGTCTTGATTTCAAAACAAAATGATTTTGTTGTTATTTTTAATGAAATTTGTTTTCAGTGCCTTATTTTAATGGTGATTTTTAATTAAAAATTTTAATTGAGGCTATGTTCTGCGCAGAAAAATTTTCTTCCTTGAAGTCACTATGTAAAAAAAAGTTTCAATGTTTTCTCAGTCGATTTTTAAACATTAATTTAAAAATATGTTTGGTAGGGGGTGTGGGAGTCTTTTGATTTAAAAATCAAAGTTCTATAAAAGTCCTTTAATTTTAAAATAGCAATTTCGTGTCTTTTTTTTTAAACATCGATTTTGTTTTAATTAAGGAGATATATTAAAAATGAATTAAAGATGAAATTTATTTCAACTCGGGTAATAAGCACGTTCCTGACCGGACCCATTATTAATATTATTTTTTCGAAGGCTTATACTTGTGGATTTATATGATACGCACCGATGACGGCAAAAACACACAAAAAAATATAAAATACCGTATTTTTTTTACAATCAATCGACATTGTAGTACTTAAAAAATTGATGTAAGCCCTAGTTGAAAAATGTCATCTTCAACTCATCCTTTACACGTCTAAACCTAATCTTTTTGCCTCTAAAACACATCTTATTTCCTCTTCGCTTAAAGTGAGGATGCAATGAAGACAATATTTCTAGCATTTTATTCGCAAGAAGGGGAAAAAAACGTAATCTCGTATTTTTTCCCTCTTTTTTTTCCTCTAAAATGGTTCAAAATAGGAGGACAAAAGACGAGAGGAGAGCTTAATAGCAATTAAAAGATGAATGGCCGAGGAAAAATTAAAAACTAAAATTACAAATTAAATTAGCATCAGGTTTTGTATAGAAAAAATTTAACAGTTCTCAGTTCAAAAAAATTCATATAGTTTGTATTTCTTCTTTCTTATCTCCATTCCAATTCAAATCTTAAGAAATAATATTAAATAAAAAAAAAAAAATACAGACAAAAATAATCAAAATAAATCCTTTCGTATGAGCGTCAAGGAATAATAAATGGGCTCTTTTTTATGATTTATATTTGTAGAAAGAAAATATATCTAAAACAAACCATGAAAATGAAATTATATAAAATTATAGACATAAATATAGCCGTCTCGAGGGATATTTCAAAACCGTAGGTTTTTATAAGGCAATACCACAAAACAATCTTAAATGGATTTGTGTCAGATATATCTTTTAAAATGAAAAATGATACTGTTTTATAAAAGAAAAAAAAAATAAATCAAAATCCAGCTAAATCAATTTTAATTCTAGACATTTTCAATGTGGGTTTTGTATTTGTTAGCTCCTTTATGTTAAATAATTGAAATATTTATATAGATCGTAGTTTTCAGGATGGGTCACATTTCCATTTCCTAAATGTTTGTATAACTAAAAGGAGTACCGACCTTAATTTTTTTATTGTAGAAATGGATAAAAGGTGCAAAGTTATGCCACTCTGATTTTTTTTTCAGATTTTTTAGAGCCCGGCAACTATTTTTTAAAAATTATTGAAAGTGCAGAAAAAGTGCCGCCTCTTGCCGCCTCTCTTAATAAAAGATAGGACCCAAAAGGGACGTGGATTCGAACCCGACCTCGCCAAAACTTTTTAGCAATACTTCCCGGTCCCTAAAAAATCTGAAAAAAATCAGAGTAGCATATTTTTGCACCCTCTATCCATTTCTGCTATAAAAAATTTTGAGGTCGGTACTCCATTGGTATAACGACAAAAAAAATAATAATAATAATTATTATTATTTTATTTTATTTCCCTCATGAATACATAATAATAAAACAAGTCAGAGGAGATTTAATTACAAACAGTTGAATAAGAACAAATCGCTTCCTGGAGGAAACGTAGTAAATCCCTGAAAACGCAAGACAAACGAACTAATTAATCAAATTCAAAATTTTTTATGAATCCATTCTCTCCTACAATCAAAACATCACAGTAGACTTTTGTTGAGGTTAATAGGACACGTCACAATTAACAATAGTTATTCAAGTTAACATGCAGAAATAAAATCATGGTCCATATAGCTTTTGACGCTATAGAAACACTTATCCAATAACAATTTTTTAACACTCAAATGAAAATTATTGAGGTTGTCTATACACTTTATGTCACTTGGTAGCTTATTATTGAGACTTAAACATTTCAGAAATGGCCCATGTTTATACATGTCCAGTCTACACCAAATTGGGGTTATCACCTTATTAACCTTCCTTGTATTATATTGATGATTCACTTCATGTTGTCTAAACTGCGACATATTTTTTTTTTACATAGAATACACACTCACTAATAAAGATACATGGGAGAGATAAAATTGCATGTTTTAATCAATTAATACAATATAAACATCAATAAATGTCACTAATAAGCATATTTTTACATGTCTTAATTACAAACTATGAATGTATGTAATGTAATTATATATAATATATATGTCTGTGAATCAATTTAGTTCAGGGTAAATAGAGGCTTCCAGCATAGCATTCTAGAATTTCTATTCCAGTGTGCTATGCTTCAAATGTTCCCCGGCGGAAAAATTTTCTCCATAAGCCACCATGCTAGAATTTTTTTTTTTTTTTTCTCTCTGTAACTACTGTTAAAGCTATATTAATTTGAAACCATCTCCAACCCCCCCCCCCCCCCCATTTAGAGGTCTTCTGATAATGAACCAAGAACTAATATTCTTCTAAAAATGGTCATTAATACCAAAAAAGTGATTTTTTTTACATAGGTTTGGATAAAACGGTGGAACACCGCAAAATCAGCTGACTTGAATCCTCTATTAGAATGAAATTTCTATTATATTATTATAATATTATTTTATTAAAATTTGTTTTATGTATATTATTTGTAGTAAACAAATATTACATACTTTTATCATTGAAAATTTTAATAAACAAATTTTGGTTTACATACAATATTCATACGTAAAAATATTTTATATCTGGAAAAATATTTTGTCATTAATTTCATCTATATATTTTCTTGAAAAAAAAAAAAAAAAAAAAATGTTGTAAATTAAGATTAAATTTAAAGATATAATAAGGGTCTTGAAGAATTATTCTTTTTAATAACTTGTTTCAACCAATAAGGTTATGTAAAATAACCTTGGTTCATCTATGTAACAAAATGACCAATAAAAAAAAAATACGGAAATTGAATTTAAGTAATAAAATTTATTATATTAAAATATTGTTTACTTTCATAAAATTTGTAATAGAAAGGTTTCATCGAACTTTACAAATTCCAATCAATTTGAAAACTTTGATAAAAAAAAATATAGTCAAACATTCAAGAATTTTGGCATCAAAGTAAATAACTTTTTGGCTTCATTGGTGAAAAACATAATTAGTTTTTCAAACTTTGTGATCTCAGGGAAAGATAAAAAAGTTTTCAAATAAGTGTGTGCAAATATTAATATTGGTTAAATATCAAAATTTTTAATGACAAAAAAGAGGTCGAAATTACTATTATTTTCTTTTTAATTATTTTTTTCAATCCAATTGAAATAGTTGACTATTTGCTTTTAGAATATTGGTGAATATTCGAGGTTTGAAAATTTGTTTGGTATACACCATAACAATTATATATATAGTTTAATATTGATTGAGAATTCAACCAATTTCGAGATAACACTTTTCCTCCTACCCCCAACATTTTCACGAAAAACTAATTAAATTTGAATTTCCGTCAAAGCTGAACACGGTAACTGTCTGTTTTAGTGAAAAGGGACGATGTTATCAGATAAGAAAATTTCACGTCATCAGGGGTTTATTTGTTTATGGTTGGTAAAATTGATTCATGCAGAACTAGCCGGAGGTTATAGGGCAGCCACAAGATTGTTGGGTTGCCTACTTACAGGATAACGCTCAGCTGTTTACCTCTCCTCACTTCCCCTAACTGTTGTCAAACCGTACGCTCTAAAGCATTGGAAAAAAAAATAGAAAAATTGACTTTGTTGACAGGTTTAATTAAGGACACAAAAATGTCTTTTCTTACAAAATTATTTATAAACTAGCAGATGATATTGAAACGATTTAAATGTAATAATTGCCGTCTAGAATTTATGTTTTTCAACATTTTCTCCCTTACACACTGCTGATGCCACACAAAAATATGGTGTAGCAGGTTCCTGTAAAGTATGCAATATGCATTGCAGTGACGTCACGTGGGTTTGGCCTATAAGTAGAGGGATAATTCATATTGAGTTGGTTGCTGTTTTTGTTTACGTGGGACTAGGGAGGGGAGATACAACGTTATCTCAACCTGTCAGCTGCAGAATGAGGGGAGAGAAAAAGAGAAAGTGCATGCTGGGTGGTGGGCAAAATTGTGTTAGCAAATATAGGTCGAGCAATGACAATTTAATTTAATTTTTTTTTTTTTTTTTTTTTTTTTTTTTTTTTTTTTTTTTGGTGGCGAGATTTCGAGATTTTTCTACGAATTTTATCGTATACTGTTCTATATTTTTGCAACATTTAAACCTGATTTATTTTTTTAGATAAAAAAATAATAATTATACACTTTGTTTATGTGCCACTTGCCACTTGTCATCCCCTCTGGTCCGGGCTAAGAATGTCAGAGAAAAGACAGTATTAATTATTTTCTCTAGTATTATACATGCACCTATAGGACAACGGGTGATTTTCGACATTAAAAAAATGCAGGAAAAAATTAATTTTGAGTCGTTGGCGTCATTTTTTTCATTTATATTGTTTCCATATCATCTGCTAGTTTAAAAAGACTAAAATAGGCATATTTTTCTGCCCTTTATATAATTATAATCTGGCATAAAAGTCATTCTATATTTTCTAAAAAAAAAAAAAAAAAAAATGCATTTTTTTCCAATGCTCTTTTAGAGCATATTGTTGTACTGAAGGATGAAATTAAGACAAGTTAACATCTCTGGGTGTTATCCTGTAAACAATGTAACTTAACAATCTCGTGCTGCTGTTCTAAAAAGAAAATAATGTACCAAAAATATAGAAAATGATATCCCTCGGTATTACACAATACATATTTTCTAATTTTTTAATACAATTTTTCTTCAGCTCCATGGGTATAAAATTTTCTTGTAAGAAAAACTTGTATGCAGAATTGTATCGTGCGTAATACAAGCATTACAAGCTTTAAGCCGGTATTACACAATACACCTTTTTTAATTATTGTTACAATTTTTCCTTGCAAGAAAACTTGATCTCCATTTTTTTTTTTCTAAGGAAAGGAAATTTTTTTTCAAGGAAAAATTGTACCTAAAATTTTATCGTGTAATATAACCTTTACTTTTATTTACCGTGTACCACATAATGACACAGTTCCTTTGTCCTGAGGTTGCCAATGGTCTCTTGTGCACTGACTGTGTTTTGGTTATAGTCGTTGTCATAGCAACTATAGCCTCAATGGCACGGAAGTTGTTTGCATCCTAGTCAGCATTGTACGAATTAAATTTAGTCAACATTTAGTCTATTTTCCATTTATTAAGGGCCCGATCTAGTAGGAACGGCCATAAGGAAAAAACAGTGTTTTCTATCAGTTCTGTAGGGTACAATATTTGCTTCACAAAAAATTAAAAAACATCATTGAAAAGAGGAGACTGATATGTAATCCGCCAATGAATTTGTTTTTACACCACGACCACCAATTAATTTTTAATTAATTATTAAAAGCGGTAAAAGAGTGTCAACTTTACTTCATCATAACACTTGTAAAAAAAATAATTTCAACAATAGGGTCGAATAGCGGTCTAGAAAATGTTGTCGGCTTTAATATAGTGTACGCTGAAAGTATTAATTCATGTTATTAAATTTACTGGAACTTATAGACTAGAGCTACTTTTTTGCAATTTCTGGTTCCTAAAACCACTGAATGCAGCGCCGTGCGGAATTGCGGAAATATGCGAAATACTGAACTACAAGTGCGGCCGAGAGAGAGGAGAAGGGAGAGCCGAGAGAGAACAATAAAAGAATTTACCTGCCTGCAGTCCTCCCGCTCTCAACCCTTATCTTGCTTTACCATCATCCACTCGCTCCGCAGTTCTATCTTTACTCCTTACATTTTGCTATTATGTACACTGAATTCAGATTTAGCTGCCTCTACATAATAATGGAATATTACACTATAGGAACACCTCAAGGTTCATTATCACCTAGTATAGAGAAAATTGAAAATTACTTTGGGGCTTTCAAATCTTTGTTCACAGTATACTAAATTCTAACAGAACACAACTAATCAGTTATATAGCAGCGAGATGGCTCGCCGTCCAGTTCGTTGTGTAACAAAATAATTTTTTCATTTTCAAATCATGTAAAATAGTAAGAATACAATTTTTGTAATAAATTCAACTTGTATATCATTATCGGCATTTTATATAACAATGAATTAAAAACAAAAATATATTTATCGATATATATATATATATATATATATATATATATATATATATATATATATATATATATATATATATATATTATTATATATATATTAAAACATATATCGAATATATGTTTTTAATTGTTTTTAATAAACAATTAAATAATACTTTATTTATAATATTAATTGCAAGATAAGATTAACTGACTAACACATTTTGTGACCCTTCCCCAATCATGACTCTTCCTAATCATTTATACTGTCTTCATGTTATACTATAATATAAAACTAATGTCTTTGCAAAAAACATAAATTTATAATTATATCACATCTAAAAATAATTAAAAGTCTCAGATCACTGCTACTGTAATTTCTTATAATCGGAAAAGAAATAATAATTATTAGTAATTTATTGAACATAATATAAACATGATTGACAGCGGTTCATTTTCTGAGTCTCCGAATTTTCTCCTCCCCTAGCAGCAGGTGTTCGCAGGAGCACTTTACTCTATTGTGGTCTATAACAATGTTAGCGGATTAGTGACCGCTACCCATCTCAACAATGACATTTTTATGGAAATAAAATTTTTATCTTCCTTATCGATCTCATCACGTATTCGCAAAAAAGTATTGATCTGGTTGTTTAAAGCTGTATAAAAATGAACTTGTCATTAAAAAGTAGACCAAAGTCATTTTTGTCCGAAGTTTCTGTGACATTTATTACCGAATACATAAATGAAAAAATGCGATGAAGAGCAGGTAGAGCCTGTTTTTCCTTTCGAGCTAAAAACCGCGGGGTTGCCTACATTTTGCCGCGTAAGGTGTTTTACCTCTACTAGATCGGGCCCTTAATTGGAATGGCCATTGTATTTTTTTATAATTACATAAATTAAAAAAAAAATAATAAAAAAATGTTATATTATTGTTTGTATATTAATGCATACTTAGGAGCAGCAATATATAAATATATATTTTGTACATAAAAATTTTAATTTTTGAATAATTATTAATTAAATATTAAATAATGTATAGTGTATTTTATTTACATATACAGCAAGGATTAATTTTGTAATACATGCAAGAGTGCTTCCGTTTTTAAAATTTTGCCTTATTAATATAAATTTTAGTTTGTGCCAAATAAATGTATGAAACATGTTAATTATTTCAGCAAAGTTTTTTGAAATGTGTTGGCCACTTTTGGCTAAAATATACGAAATATATGAATATAAAATATTATAATGCTATATACGTATTATTTACTTTATGTTTATTTTATTGTAAATCTCTCTTTCTTTCTCTCTCACACACACACGAACATAATATATATTAAAAATATGATCTTAATATTAAACCACGATTAGTAATGAGGAATCAAAATATGTTACAAAATATTCTAATTACAAAATCTGAATTTCAAATTATATTAAAATATAACTGAAAACTATTTATAATAATATTACAAAAAATATATTACTTATAAACCCGCAATTAGAATATCCCTACATTCCACCATGTCATAATTACACACTTGACTACATTGTTTAACAAACATTATTTCATTTTTAGTATTATAGTCAAATTTATATGACACTACCTGGAAATGAAGGTCTTCTAATCATCCTATTATATATTTCAGTACTGCAATTTTACAAATAAGTCAGTACTATATACATTTTACAACAAAATTCCATAACTGAATTAAAAATAGCTTCAAAAACATCCTCTCTTCCGGCGATAATAATAAATTAAGTTAACTGTAATCATCTGTTGTTGACATAAACCATCGTGGGTTAATTAAGCAGCTTTAATTAACTTTGTGTATCACACATGCAATGTTTCCCTCATGAACATTCAGGCTCGGACTGGGAAGCTAGGGGCGAGTCAGGGCCATATAAAGGCATTACAGGCAGCAGGGGCCACTTTTCAGGGGGTCTGAGGCCACTTTTCCTATGCTCCTATGTTAAAAATCTGAGGGGCCAGTCAGGGATCCCTGACCCAGCCTTATGGCCAGTCCGAGCCTGCCATGTGACAGAACTTTCATCAAGAGGATTTTGTACGCTTAAGGGTCTAACCACTGCCTCGCAACTCATAATTATGTTGTTGTCATGGAGCTGGTTATTATAATGTCATGGTCTACTAAATTACATTAATATTAATTTAAAAACTTTTTATACTAATACTTACCAAAGTCTTCTACTCGCAATGGTTGTAACAAACCATTGTATGAACATATGGTTTGTTACAACCATTGCGAGTAGAAGACTGATGCTAATATTTTTAGGTTTTAGGCGAATTCCTCTTTTTTTACAATAATAAAGTTAATTGTAAACAACATTAATTTAACTTTTACAAATGTTGTATATTTATTCTTAATAAATTAACATTACTTTTAATTCATAACATAAAAATAAAAGAAATTGTATTTTAATAATATATTGTTTTTATAAATTTAAAGAAATTATATTTTAAAAACATTTTTTTCTTCTTCAGAAAAAAATTATCTCATATCGTACAAAAAGGAAATCTAATTTCATAAATCCTAAAGCTGTTTTTATAAATATACATACAATAAAGAGACAATTTTTCTACAAATTCAATTTATCTTAACATTTACATGCGTTTGATCTGACATTTAACATCCGATAAAATGAACAGCCAATTTGAACGTAATATGATATTTCCTTGAGGTTTAGAAATGGAAAAAACAAAGTTATAGACAATAAGAGAAAATTTAATGTATTCTTTAATTAAAAACTGCTCATGTTTGAAATAACGTTAATTATCAATGGAAATTTTGAGATATTTTATTGATATTCGTTCCTTTATCTCTTTGATATAATTAATCACGGAAACTTAAGAGAGAGAGAGAGAGAGAGAGAGAGAGAGAGAGAGAGAGAGAGAGAGAGAGAGAGAGAGAGAGAGAGAGAGAGAGAGAGAGAGAGAGAGAGAGTTAATTCTTTTAGTTGGAAAAAGAAAGGAAAATTGATCTTTAATTTTTTTGAAAGTGGTTTTGTTTTTTTCGGTGTTTAATGCATAACCTACTTTTGAGGCGTTATTAAATTTCCATTCTAATATGAACGAAAGACAGTCAATATAATCACAGCATTTTCATCTCCACTTTTCTAGAACTGAATTGGAAACTAAAACAATTAAATCTGAATCTTCAATAGAAAAATATATGAAAAATTGAAGGAAGTGAAATTTCTGGAGTAGATTCATGGCATCAATTGCCGACCGTTTTGACTGAAGTTTCCATGGTTTCCTCATCAGACTTAACCAGACGAATGCTGAAATGAAATGGATAACATTGCCGGGACGTTTTAGAAGGGACCCACAAAATTCAAAATATGATAGATATCCACAAAAAAACGCGGGAGTTAAATGTCTGTTGTGACCAGTACCTTAAAGGCGGATTCAGATGGCAAAAACGGCGATGCGACGCTATTTTGACGTAAAAGCTGTGAAATCCTATGCGGCGGCGAATTTACCAGGAATCGTCAGGAATTATGATGCTCTTTTTCTTTTAATCGCCAAATATGGCCGCCAATGGATGTTACAGCAAGTGCGCATTATTCATGTCGCGTCGCATGATAAGAATCGCCATGTTTATTTGAAGCGAAAAAAAAAGTAATAAATAAATGTCATCTTTTATTAACGTCTCTGCTCATCTATTTTCTTCCTATTTTCCACAATTCTTTAGGAAAAAAGAGGGTAAAAAGACTAGTCGATTACGTCTTCTTTCCTCTTATTGAGCATAAAAAATTTAAATGTCTATTTTATCCTCACTTGGAGTGAAGAAGAAATAAGATGTTTTTAAGATAAAAAGACGTAATAAGATTAGTCTCAGACGTGTTAAGGATGATTTGAAGACGTAGTTTTTCAACTTTTTCAAATTTTCAACAAAATTTTCAATTACAGTCATTCGAAAGACTCTATTTAGATTGCTTGAAAACGTCCACAAATAGATCAAAGGTATATAAAGTTCATTATTTCTCAAGGCATACGTGACTTTTTATCATATAATAATTATAAAAAACATTTTATCGATATATTTAAATATTGAGGTTTCTTTTTACCGTGAAATTTATATAAACAAGCTAAAAAAAAAACATTTACAAAAGAATTTATATTGATATTATATATTATTATATTATTTGGTATCACAAAAGGGAGATATTCAAAAGAAATAAAAATTGCCAATGATAAAAATAGAACACAAAAGCGATATCATTGTCTGTGTTTGTATAAGACAGAGAAAGCTGTCTGGGGACGAATTTTTTTGAACGTTGTAACAAATATTTTTGACGTTTTTTTAACAAACATTTTATATATTAATTAGTTATGTAAGATATATTCATAATAAATTTAATTTCCTTTCTATTAATTACCCTTAATAATATTAGGTATTATATGCCATAGTTGAAAAATTAGTAATTACGTCTTCAACTCATCCCTTACACGCCTATAAACTTAATCTTATAATGTATTTTTACCTCAAGAGTACATCTTATTTCTTCCTTGCTTAAAGTGAGGATGAAATGAATGCAATATTTCTAACATTTCATGCATGCTCAATAAAAGAAAAAAACAAATTCAAATTATTTATTGTTATCTCATTCCAAATACAAGTACACATATAAAATACATGGTATCATGCATGGGTAAAACGCGTCATTAAAAAGAATACATATACACACGATCAACAAACAAGATATTACACATCCACATTGGTCAAAATTTAGCATTCAAATATTCATCTACACTATAAAAACAATACTTAATAAGAAAAGATTTTACAGCATTTTTCTTATATGACATGTAATCTCGTCTTTTTTGGAAATTAGACGAGAGGAGAGCTTAGGAATAAAGTATGAAATTTATTTCAATTCTGCAGGTTGTATCTGTATATAATTAATTATGTTGTATATTGCTACTTTATATTATACATTGAAAAAAAATATTGTTATCTTTTTTTTTATTCCTCTATTATATTAATTCTGGACATCAATAATGTTTAATTAAAGAAATGTCAATAAAAAAAACTGACAACTACAACAAAGTGTTATTACTTATTACAGTGTTGATTTAATTAGAATATTAAAACTAAATTATCAGCAAAAAATATATAAAATAACAGCACTAATATAATGAAGTTAAAAAGTACATGTCTAGTGTAACTTTATTTATTTTATAAAATAAATTATGTCAGTAAATAGATTTAATCCTTTTTATATAAGTAGATTAATGTTAATGTAATTAAGCACGAACAACACTTTGAAATTCACTTACGTATATTAGAAATTATGCAGTTTACTGTATTATATAAAAAGCTCCATATATACTTTTTATTTTTGTAATTAATATTATTTTAAACATTAAAGGGACATGGGACAATGCAATCATGAATGCGCATAAAAAGCTTATGTAAGATATGTTAATGCGAGAAATGAGTAAATTTCCGTTTTCGGGTCATCCCCCGATTTTATAAAAATTAAATAAATATAGACAGCCGCAGGATAATTGCACTGGCAACATCGCACTGAGCATGGCTGGACGGGTGGAGGGGGGAGTGAGTTCCATGGAAAAGAGGCAGCTGTGTTGCCTTTCGTGATTGCTGACGTCAGCATTCCACACTTTCGTTACTTGCTAGGCATTTACCCTGAGGCACTCGCCACCGTGCGGCATGCATTCATACTCAGTTAGTGGGTAACTTTTAAATAAAAAATACTTATTTTTATGGTCCCTTATCCCTTTAAGTTAATACTTCATATTTGTAGTGTTAACTTATTAAATATTTTAATTAATTACTCTCCCATGCATTTCACCTTTAATTTTCAATAGAACTTTTTGTTTTCTTCTATTTTTATATTGTTGTTTCTTTTAATCGATATATTATAAACAATCAGAAAATATTATATTAACAATTTTTAATTGATTGAAACTTATATGATAACAGGAATGTAATATATAAAAGCTAGCTAAAACGTGAATCAAATTTCTACTAAAATAAAGTCAGTCCAGTAATGAGATATTAGAATGTGAAAATTTGAGTGGCTTAATCGAAAGAAGGGGTAATAGCCCCTAGCCAACTAGGGGCCAACTAGAAGGGGTAAAAATATGGTACTGTGAATTTTTTCTGAGACCGGGAACTATTTTTAAAAAATTATTGAAAGTCTATTTTGATGACGTCACGGGCGGCACTGCCCTATCCTTTTTCTTAAGAAGTGCCGCCCGTGACGTCATCAAAATAGAATTTCAATATTTTTTTAAAAATAGTTCCAGATCTCAGAAATTAAAATCTGAAAAAATTCACAGTACCATATTTTTACCCCTTCTTTCGATTAAGACACTAAAATTTTCACATTCTAATATCTCATTGTCACTTCTTTTTTATAAGAACCATATTTATATAATTTATTTTATACTATTTACCACAACTCCAGAAATATAAAATATAAATCAATGTGTATATAACTTTTTATTTATTTATTTATTTATTTATTTATTTATTTATTTACAAGTTTAGTAAGGCTATATATGTATGAAAAACTTGTAGACATGATTATAGGAAATATAAACTCTGTACTCTATTTTGGCCCTTCTAAATAATTATAAATCTACAACTTCTATCAAATAATAAAATGCTGATTTTTTTTTGCTGTACAAAGTTGTTCATTTAGTTGAAACAATTT
This sequence comes from Siphlonurus alternatus, assembly GCA_949825025.1. NCBI lineage: Eukaryota > Metazoa > Arthropoda > Insecta > Ephemeroptera > Siphlonuridae > Siphlonurus > Siphlonurus alternatus. The sequence goes on along the minus strand of OX463786.1, from coordinate 10,126,155 downwards.
ATAAAATTTATTTTTGAAATTTGATATTTATAATGTATAATTATAATACACATTATTGGATTTGTCCCGATTCATGCGAGATAATATTTATAACAATATTTCTTCAAAGGAAATATGTATAAGTATTGAGTATTTTTCTTTGTCAAAACATTTTTATTATGGACGCAAAAGAGCATTCATTCATACCACACGATTTTAGCTTTCAGATATGTTGTTTTCATGAAAGATCATGCCAGGAAAACTTTTTTTTTCCTTTCTACTTTGATATTTAACACATTGTTGGAATTGAGAATTTTCCTGTGGGAGAAAAACCCACACATAAAATACAAAAAAAAAACACCACAAAGGGTACATCTTTTGAGATAAAAAGAACTTCAAACTTTGTAACAGTTGAATTCCAAGTTGAAAAAATACAATCACATTATTTTTTAACGTCTCGTCTTTTTTTAAACTTATTTCGAAACATTTACAAGGACAAAAAAGATGATGAAATGTGAGGTTACGTGTGTAAATCCTCTCATTGAGCATGAATGAAACAAGATGTGTGTTTTTTTAGATAAAAATACGAAATAAGGTAAGTTTTAGATGGGTTAAGTATGAGTTGAAGATGAAATTTTTTAACTATATTAAGGTGGATTCAGATGGCGACAACGACGATGCGACGCGATTTTGTCACACAAGCTATGAAATCCTATACGGAAGTGAATTCGCCATTGCGATGCCGAATATCGCGTTAAATTACGATGCTCTTTTATTTAACCGTCAAATATGACCGCCTATGGATTTACAGCAAGTGCACATTATTCGTTTCGCGTTGCAGGCTGGAAATTGCCATGTGAATCCGCCTTTAGGTGTAAAAAAAATGAAAGTTGATGGTAAGAAAACAAACCCCACATGGCTTGATCACCACGCCGTAGAGTTATATAGTCAACTTGTACAGCACCAAGACAATGCGTATTACATACATGCAAGGTGTTTCATAATGGAGTATTGACCTCAATTTTTTTTATTGCAGAAATGGATAGAGGGTGCAAAGTTATGCTACCCTGATTTTTTTCAGATTTTTTTGAGACCGGGAAGAATTTTTAAAAAATGATTGAAAGTCCTTTTCGTGACGTCACGAGACGCCGCTCATTAAGAAAAAGATAGGACTTGCCGCCTCGTGACGTCACAAAAAGGTCTTTCAATAATTTTTTAAAAATAGTTCCTGGTCTCAAAAAAATCTGAAAAAAATCAGAGTAGCTGCATAACTTTGCACCCTCTATCCATTTCTGCAATAAAAAAAATTGAGGTTGATACTCCATTGCCCCTGCGAGTTTGGTTTACCCCTTCAGGGACAATATTGAAGATATTGACCCCAAAATTCATCCCCAAAAATCTTAAAATAAGACAAAATAATATCGTCTTGGTGAAATAAAATAATAACAATCAATGTTCCTTTGAAACAAATTATAACTTTAAGCAAATGATAAAAAAAAATAATAAAACGAAGTTTTTCTTTTTTTTTCTTTTTAAATTACAATTAAATTAAATTAATGAATGAAAATACAAAGATTTATTCATAGTACAACAATAAAAAAAATTCTAGAGACATTCATGTTAAAAATAAAAATTATAATACTTTTTCACACTACATGAAAGAACTTCTGCTTGAAAAATCTTATATCAAGAAAATTTTGTTTTTTTGCTTATTTCTTTACAAACTTAAAGAGGAGTCAGCGAGTTGAGTGCGCAGTGCATGACGGGAATGACGTCACGCACTATATATGTGCATACGAAAAAGTTACGTCGGCTCCTCAAAAGCTGCGCAGTAGAAATTTATGCAAGTTGCGCAATACGAGCATCTGCTGAAGTTATATAGTGTTGTTGATCCCGTTGATCCAGTCAGCTGTTAACCGGTAGACCGCATCATTTGAAATGAAAATTTGCCACGGATTTTGGTATTGTATCGGAATTTTCTCAAAATTTTTATGAAGGGCTAATAAAGGTTATGACACTTTCTGATTCACCATAATATGTTCTATCTTAGAATATTTTTTAAACACATTTTACGGGAGATTGCGAAAGAAATTAAAGTTCGAATAAAAAAGAAGCCACGTTTTTCGAGCGTTAGCATGGAGTAGATGGACGAAGTCATCGACTTTTAGACCCAAATGCTCAGAATTTTTACGAAGGACGGTCTCAACTGATTTCAGATCCTTATTTATGGTGCTCCAAAGTAACTTTTTACATGCAAGAGAATGAGCTTTACCATCGGTCAATTTTTCACTCACTCTACTTTAATTAACAATAGAAAATATAACAAAAATTTAAATGAAACTATATAGAAAACTTTATAGTATTTATTTTATACTGAAACATAATTACATTTTTTATTTTATCTGAATTAAGTTTCTTATCTTTTTTTTTATTTATATAGAGATAAATAAATACAAAAATTGATATATTTTTACATCGAACGTAAAGCAAAAACAATTCAATAATAATAATAAATGAAGAGAAACACTTCTTTGTGAAAATCAATTTTATATAATATATAATTCGAAGTGACAGAATATACAGACGCGTCGCCAACAAAAATAAAAATCAATAATTTTATAAATAAAATACCTGTGGACAGAACAAACGTATAACTCATGCTCTGTCTAGTACAGTCATGGACAATTCTTTTGTGAAAATTATGGGGTATGCTACCTACTGCTTTCAACAGCCATTGTGATCAGAAACGAAGGGAATCCTGACACTAAAGGTGAATTTTCAATATATTTTCATGGGTGACAACGACGACGCGGCGCGATTTGACTTAAAGGCTCGGAAATCCTATGCGACGGCGAATTCGCCGGTAATCGCGTTAATTACGATGCTCTTTTTTTTTTAATCGCCAAATATGGCCGCCAATGGATGTTATATTATAGCAAGTGCGCTTCATTCGCGTAGCGTCGCAGGCTGGAAATCGCTCATGAAAATCCGCCTTGGGCGGCAACGCCGACGCGGCGCGATTTTAACTTAAAAGCTGTGAAATCCTATGCGGTGGCGAATTCGCAGGTAATCGCGTTAATTACGATGCTCTTTTCTTTTAATCGCCCAATATGGCCGCCAATGGATGTTACAGCAAGTGCGCATTATTCGCGTCGCGTCGCATGGTAAAAATCGCCATGTGAATCCGCCTTTATCCTCCATTGTCATCTCAAGTGACAAGGGTTGATAGGCAGTAACAATTGATTTGAATAATTAGTTATTACAATTAAATCTTAATTGCAGTAAAGAGTAATTAAAGCAATGAATGAATTAAATAATTAATGATTTAATTAATTAAATTGATGTTTAATTAATAAGTTAATTCATCAATTAACTTATAATTATTCACATCAATTATTGCAGCCTGTCAACCCTTGTCACTTGAGATGACAATGGAGGATGAGTGTCGTCTGCCTCGATGATGGTTTTCTGTGGTTTCCCATCGTCACTCCCAGGCAAATGCCGGGGCAGTTCCTATCACAAGGCCACAGCCGCCTCCTTTCCTATCAATCCTTCCAACTGTTGTTAATACTGTTGTTAAGTTTGAATGCTTACACCAATAGCAGAACATGCTGTAGTAAGCTAACATTGTAATAATAAATAAATAAGATTCCCTTCGTAGCATACCCCACGATTTTCACAAAAGATTTGTCAAATGAATGTACATTTTATTTATTTTTTTTTTTTTTTATAATTTTCATGTGTGTAATTATTTTTAACATTAGGCGCGTTACCTTCCGCTTATGAAAAATTAAAAAATATTTTTTTTTTCTCAATTATGCAGTATATTTTATAACTTTCTCTGAAATTTAAAATATGTATATTATATTTATTTATTATATAATATTAATATTTACAAATATTTACAAATATTTATTTATTTATTATATAATAATAAAATTACAATAAGTTCATGGCTACCTCAAGTTTGATATGCCATGGAATTTTGTACCACCCACATGCTATCACTTAGCGTTCAAAAGACTAACCCGAGGACACAACGTCTTTATTAGCGCTAATTGAGTCCTGACTTGTTCTACTACTATTGAAAAACATTAATTAACCTTTGTAAAAATAAATTTCACAAAATAAGTGTTTTTAGATTGTAAAAAAAGAATAGAAATATATAATTGGGTAGTATTCACGAAGAGTTAAGGAGCGTTTTAGGGAGAGATATTTTAAGAAGCGTTTTTTATACCAGGTAACAGGTAAGAAAAACACTTCTTAAAATATCAGATCTCTCCCTAAAACCCTTAAACGCTCCTTAACTCTTTGTGAATACCAACCTTTAAAATATTTTATTTCAAACAACTGCAAACATCGACACACATGGCATGAATCACTTTATTATACAAAAAAAAAAAAAAGTAAAAGTGGAAAATGAGTATAAAACAATAAAATAATGGACAATCTATTCATGAAATTTTTTATTGCAGAAATGAATAACGGTACCAAATTATGCCATTCTGATTTTTTTTCAGATTTTTCTTAGTCACAGAATTATTATTTAGTAATTATTGAAAGTTATGTTGAATATGTTGGCACCTCTGAATTCTTAATAAAAAGGATAGAGCCTAGACGCCTATTGACGCTTCCATCAGGAGGCATAGACGCATTTCAATAGTTATTTAAAATTAATTCCGGGACTCAAAAAATGTGCAAAAAAAATTCAGCGTAACATAATTTTGTACCCTCTATTCATTTCTGCAATAAAAAAATTTCATATCGGTTTCCATTATCAATACACAATTAAAGCAAATGAAGTAAAAATAAAATAAATAAATAAAAATAGGAAGTTTTACAGAATTTTGACATTGATAAAATCATTCATAAAATATGAGCTTTGCTTTGTATGTCATGTACACTATAATGTATATTATTCCTGCGTAAATGAAGAACCTAGATTAATTTATTAATTTTTATGGTATATATTTAAATACCACGACTTATGTACCGTTCTTTTTGTTATTAGTATTTTTTTTTAATATATAATATTCTCAAATTCATGGTAAAAAATAAACTCTGGCGTCATATTCAAATTTATAATGCCTTCTCTTTCCTATAATGCCCTTCACGTGTTAATCATGCGGTCACATTGTTTGCAGGGTGTTATATATGCTTGAAAAATCTGCTGAACAATGAACAAAATTACATTACACAACTCCCAATCTTCCTTCCAAATATACAAAAAAAATTAATGCAGCTGGTCTATTGTGAATATAATAATAGTTCTGTTTTAACATTAATTATGTTCAATAATTAATGAAATAGAAACTGTAGTTGAAAATTTTCATCCTTAACTCATCTTTTACACGTCTAAACCTATAATCCTTTTACCTCTAAAACCTAAAACACATCTTACTTTTTCCTCGCTCAAAATGAGGATATGAAAATAATTTTTTTAATATTTTATGTTCAAGAAAAGGAAAAAAATACGTATTCTCGTCTTTTTTTCTCTTTTTCCTCAAAAATGGTGCAAATTAGGAAGAAAAAGACGAAATTAATTAAGAAGAGTTTAGTAACAAATAAAAGATGGAATTTACTTCAACTTTTTGGGAAGCTTTATACAGGCTTAATTTTATATTTATAAAGCTTTGTATTTATTTCTGTACTAATTGGCTCAAGACTTTTACAGTTAATTTGCTGTCCTAAGAGAAACATTCATTAAGAAGAATTCTTGTTAAAAGAACAAAAATAACACTGACGTTAAGAAAATAAAAGTATAATTATATTGTTTCTAGACTTTCTAGACTGACGTTCTCGAGTCCTCACCAAGTTCTAAGTTCTTGAGTATACGAGTTTTTTCAAACACTTAAGGTTTACTGTACAATTCTATATTGTTTTTCTGAAGCAAAAAATAAAAAAAATATGTATATCAAAAGTTCAATTGCACCGACAGCTGCTCCAGGCAGGCTCACGCCCAGACCCTTCAGCGCTCACCGTCGCGACCCTCCTACTCACCGGGGCTTCGCAGCGAACAGACGAAGTCACTCGCCTTCTAATCTGACAACGGAGAAATTTATTTATCAAATTTTTAAATGAGCAACACAAAATTATTGAAAGTCAAAGTTTGTTTATTTTTAATATCTTTTACCTTTCCCATTTTTAATGAAAAATAATAATTTTACGTACAATTTCGATTAAGAATATATGATAAAAATATTTCAATCAAAAGTTTATTATATTTTCCAAAAATTGTGAAAAGTTTCACTGAAGTTGTTTTGCAGGCAAATAAAAATTTAATTTTATAAAATAAAATTAATTTAATATTGCAACAGAGATAAATGCATGCAAGGATTTCTCTGTTTTAAGATTTTGAGAAATAAATTAAGAGAGAGAGAGAGAGAGAGAGAGAGAGAGAGAGAGAGAGAGAGAGAGAGAGAGAGAGAGAGAGAGAGAGAGAGAGAGAGAGAGAGAGAGAGAGAGTTCCTTTTTATCTTTTTCTGGACATATTTTTTATTACTTTATGAAGTATAGCAAAACAAACCAATGTGACGTATAAAAAGTGATGGAAAAAGGTGTTATAAAAAAGTTTATGTCACTTTTCATAAACAAAGTTTTAAAAAATTTGTTACATGTCATCAGACAAGTTAAATGGAAAATAAATCTTTTGCATAGTTTTTTGACCACACCATAAAGAAAAAACTTTGGAAAAAGGTTGTCAGAAACATCGAAAGAGCATATATAAGTTTTTTTTACAAAGTTCAAAAGGAATATAAATTATAATTAAATATTGATTATTACATATGATGGAATTTAATTAGAGTGAAAAGTTTGGTGACGGAAACAGAAAGAGAACAAATATTTTTTTACAGAAAATTCAAAGGGAATATTGTTTATGTTAAAGTCTTCTGCTCGTTGTTGGTAAACAAAGTATTGTTGTGTAATGTCTGTCGCGTGAAAGGAAAAACATTGGACAGTTGTTAATTTACATGTTAACTTATGGAAAATGCCATGACCGTTAATTATGAAATTGAAACGGCTAACTATCGCCAATAATGTCATTACGTTCTCTGCTCTGGTGGCAAAATTAGGCACTACGTCGTCCCATGTTTAACAATGAAAAAGAATTCATGCAACAGACATTATAAACAATGGTTTGTTACAACCATTGGCAAGTTGAAGACTTTGGTTTATGTAGATATAACTTGAACAAAAATATTAATTATTATTATGTAAATTTAAAAAAAAATATTTTTTTTAGTATTAAGTCAAAAACATTGAAAAAATTAAATTTCTTCATAAATAACACTGTGTGGTTTATAGTTGATGGCATCCCCCCATTAACTAACCGACCATCCTGATTGAGGTGTCCATGGTTCCCTAAGTCACAACTAAAAAAATATGTGATAAATTTTGACCATACATGGAAGTTTGGCTCATGGGATATGAAAAAAGCTCACCAACTCATATAAGCCTAGGTCGAGTCCACAAAGAGCATGGAATCTTAAATTCACTGCAGTTATCAGATATAAACTATAAAACTAAATTTCAGATGAATTTTAAATTAAAAGGGAATGTACTTTATAACTAATAATTAAAATATTAATTATTGCACGAGAATTTATTTAATTTATTATTATAATAGAGATGATACAATGTTATAATTAAAATTTATTAATTTCAAACAAAGTAATTACAAAAGCATCATTAGCAAACTTCCTATAACACAATTATTATTGAGTTTGATAAAGTATGGAAACTAATGTATAAGACGTTTACTGAGAATTATAAATATTGAAAACAATTATCTATGAAGTTAAAGTACATAATAATATTTGAAAAATGTCAACTTCAACTTATCTCTGACAAGTTTAAAATTAATTTAATTACATCATCATTTTATCTCAAAACATATCTAATTTATTCCTTACTTTACTTTGCTATAACAACATTATTTCACGCTCAACGTAAAGAATATGTAATTTCTTATTTTTCTCTAGTTTTTTTCTTGAAAATGGTGCAAAATAGGAAGAAAAAGAAATTTTTATTCCAACTCATCCATGCAACTTATATTCTTAAATATGATATTGAAAATGTTCTCGTATTGAAATAATCTCTTTTTTTTTTCTCTTCTTTTTTCCCTTTATTTTGCACTATTTCTGAGTAAAAAGGAGAAAAGACAAGATTACGTCTTCTTTCCTCATATTGAATGTAAGATATTAGAAAAATTGCCTCTTAATTATTATTTCATCCTCATTGTTCTTCAAATTATTACGAGATTTCAAATAACATATTTTTTTATCGCATCACATCATTCTTGGTTCTACTTACTAATTATGTAATTAATCACTATTAAGGTTTAAAGATATAAAAGTAAAAAAAAAAAAAATACCATAAATTTACAATAAAATATATAAATACAATCATGAAATCACATAACAATTTTTAACCCCATATTTATCTCTTAATGAAAATATATTAATGTACGTAGTATATTATTTTATAGGTCTTTTATTAAACACAAAAAACAGAAACCGCTTATAGGACACATTTCAATGTTTATTAAATATTACATACTGTATAGTTATAGTATTATATCTTAGGATTCATTATCAGACATCTCCCTTGGCTTATTCATTTATTGACTATAGGTTCTAGCAGCAAAAACATTCAAATCATTATACTGACTACAAATTTTATACACAGTTTACAAATATAAAAGTTGGTTCGGCTTAAACCCCAGGCTTTGGACATCGCTTTGGTCCATTGAGAAAAAGTAGAGGTGTCCGTCCTGACTGAGGTTTTCCACGGTTCCCTCAGTCTCACCTCAGCGAATGCTGGGACGCGTAAGCATGCAGGCCGTGGCCACTATCCGTTCCCTACCTTATCCCTACCCAGTACCCCGCCGCGAGCTGTAAGCTCTTAGGGGTGTATCCTTGAAAAAAAAAAAAAAAAAAAAAAAAAAAAAAAAAAAAAAAATGTGAAATTTGGGAGATTTACAAATTAAATGGAGGCAATGGACAGTCTTCACGATTTTTATTTTATTATTTGGATGGAGGACCTCGAGTTACGTATTGTCAATTTTTTCAGATTTTGTTGAACCCTCAAAATCGAAGGAAAAGACGCTGTGACGTCATAGTCATGCAACAAATTACCCTATGCTTTCGTGTTAAATATTTGCATGACTATGACGTCACAGCGTTTTAAAGCATAATTTTAAGGGTGCTAGAGGGTTAAAAAAATATAAAAAATATTATTAATACATAACTAGAGGTCCTATATCCAAATATGCAATAAAAAAAATCATGCAGGTTGTCCATCGTGAACTGTTTTTGACTAGTCACATATATATCTTAGACTAATTAAATTTGTCTGAGGCAAATAAAAAATGAACTTTGAGAAATATTAAAATTTCAAAAGTTGTTAAAGTTTAACACAAAAGCGGCTATAAGAGGATTTTCATTTAAAGTAAAAAGATGTCGTTGTAACATTTTTAATCTTTTCAGTAAACAAGATTATACTTAAGTAGTTGCAGTACAAAGTCAAAATAAAGTAGTACTTTTTATAATTTTATGTTTTAAAAAGAACTTATAAAACTTATATTTTTTAAGTAAAAAGGCATAATAAGATTAAGTTTAGAATTAAGGTAGAGATAACGTCGAACAGCTGTTCGACGTAATCCCCTTTGATTAACATGTAAACCTTAGCAAATTGACAAAAATTCTGAATTTTTTTTGAGAGGCAGTTATTAGTAGAAAAAGTTTCAAAACAATTTAGCGAGCCGATTTTTTAAAATTAAGTTCTTAATTTGTCTTTCCATGGGAAAGCCCTATGCTGAAAATTAAAAAATCTTTTTTTTTTTAGCCTCTCAAAAAAATTTCAGAATATTTGTCAATTTGCTAAGGTTTACATGTTAATCAAAGGGGAGTACGTCGAACAGCTGACCGGTGTTATCTCTACCTTAAGATTGAGTTCAATGAGAAAATTTTCACCTATATATGATGTATTATAAATTATAAAACTTTTAAGTGAATTAACTTGTACAGTATAATATTCCCTTTATTTAATATTGTCAAGCACGATTAAGTACAACAAAATTAATTAAGTATAAAATATAATTTAAACTTTTATTATACTAATAAAATTATAGTATGATGATATTCAAAGTTTTGATATATTGAAAATGAAATCTCATCCACTGTAATAAGAAACAACTTGATTTTCTATCAAAAGAGAAGCCTTTTGTATAATGTTTTAATATTAATTAGTGATGCGAAGACTTAAGATTTGCGTATGTGTCTGGAAAGTTATGTTATTAAAGCTAAATAAAAAAAATTATATTAAAAATCACTTGATATACAGCGGAAAATGGCTTCTCTCTCATTGGTAAGTATCCATCAGAAATATTATATAGTCGCCATGTTCGTTTGCTGATTTTGACTCCTGCTACAACCACCGCGCATCGGCGCGCAACCCTTCTGCGCATGTTTTTTCGGCTCGAAGTCATAACACTACTACCGCGAAATTCTTTAGATTCTCTTTAATTAAACTGACCCAAGGCAAATAATAAAAATTTTATAGCAGCAAACGTAAAAAGTTAGTGCAAATACGTAATTTTAAATTTGCAAACATAACTTATTTAGAGGGTTAACAATAAGCGATCGAAAAATTGCTCCGTATAGGATCTTACGTGCGCCTAATCTTTTTTTGTAAGTAAATGGGAGGACAAAGGATTGGTGATGTCATCATGGATGCTGACCAATTATTTACAATCTTTATTCTTTTTCATATCAATTTTTTTAAACGCTATCTATTTAGGATTGATTACAATGAATCATGCTAGCTGTACTACATGAGTTTATTTTAACAGGAATGCATTATGTTACTTTACCATATTATTATAAAGTAGAAAAAAAAAAAAAAAAACTATTTACAAAATCCTCAACATTTCACCTTAAAATTTAAGTATGTTAATTTGTAGAATATTAAAAATGATAAAGTTAAAAAAAAAAAAAATAATAATAAATAACCCACAAATTGAAATAAATTTCATAATATATTCACTTTTCTCCTCGTTTTTTTTCCTCGCAGACAGCATCGCAACGTATGATTTCGTATCGTATGACTTCGTATGATAAAAATTTAGAACCGCGGTTCTAAATGAGAAATTATTACGATGCCATACCATACGATACCATGCAAAGCTGTGTGCGCCCGCATACCTGATCGCATAGTTTCTTAATTTTTTTATCATACGCTGCGAAATCATACGATCCTGTCGGCGACTATAGTTATTACGTTATCACGCACAATTTATAAGGGGTAAAAAAACGAGGATATAGACATTGAATAAAAGATTAAATTTATTTCAACGCGGTCATTATATTATTATATAATTTTTGTCCCCACGATATATCTCCAAGAACATTGAGAAATTTGAAATTTTGTTAAAAAAGTTTATAAAATTCAGCATGAAAGTAATTTGTTAATGGAGTATTGACCTCAATTTTTTATTGCAGAAATGGATAGAGCGTGCAAAGTTATGCTACCCTGATTTTTTTCAGATTTTTTTATGCCCGGGAAGTATTTTTCAAAAATTATTGAAAGTCCTTTTTGTGACGTCACGAGACGCCGCTCCTTAAGAAAAAGATAGGACTTGCCACCGCGTGACGTCACAAAAAGGACTTTCAATAATTTTTTAAAAATACTTCCCGGGCATAAAAAAATCTGAAAAAAATCAGGGTAGCATAACTTTGCACGCGCTATCCATTTCTGCAATAAAAAATTTTGAGGTCAATACTCCATTTCCTTTCTTTCTATCTAATTTCCTTTTTAATATTTTACAAAGCTTACCATCAAGGATATTGATTGTGCTCACGGAAGAATATATATTTAAGGCACACATCCGCTGCCAGAGTATACTAAATGTGTACAGAAGGTTATTGTGTTTGGTGAAGGCAACGTCGAAACATATAAAAAATAGAAAAGGGAAAAACTCTCTAATTCATTTTCTCTACGTCTAAACATAATGTTGTTACGGCTTTTTACTTACAAAAATATGTCTTCCTTGCTTAAGGGCATTGGGTGTGGCACCGGTAGTTGACAACACTGACGTATCTTCACCATGTTAATTTTTTATCATTGCTCCTCGGAGTAGTTTTTATGCTAGAGCTAAGCTGATTGCTGTAGTTTCAAGATAATTAGTAGCCCAAGTGTACAATTTGACTAAATAAAGCCTGATTTAAAAAAAAAAATTTTTTTAGTAATTTTTTAAATTTACATGCATTTTTCTAAAATATAAAAAAAAAATACTTTTCTTTAAATCAGGCTTTATTGAGCCAAATTGTGCACTTGGCTACTAATTATCTTGATACTACAGCAATCAGCTTAGCTCTAGCATAAAAATTACTCCGAGGAGCAATGATAAAAAATTAACATGGTGAAGATACGTCAGTGTTGCCAACTACCGGTGCTACACCCAATGCCCTTAAAGTGAAGATGAAATGGAGATATGTGGGCGAATCACGAAGGGAGTTATCCAGATTTCTCACTAACCACCATTAGTGTCATTGAATTATATTGTAGGCTGGTGCTAACCACGGTTAGTGACAAACCTGGGTAACGTTCTGGATAAATCTTTCATAAATCGACTGCAATATTTCTGACATTTAATACTCATTAAGAGAAAGCAAGTAATATTGTCCTTTTCCTTCTTTTTTTCCACAAAAATGGTGCAAAATAGGAGAAAGCCAATGAGAAACGTGTTTGAAGTGAATAAAATTTTGTACATCCATATCATATATATCATCATGTTACTTACAGTTAGTTAAAAAAAATAAGTCCTTAACTCATCCTAAATATATCTAAACCTAATATTATTTCTTATTATATATATACAGTATATATCTTAAGGTATAACCTGAGAATTTGTCTGTCAAGGTCAAGAGGCGTGGCTATAGTGGCAACACTGTTTGCATTGGAATGCGAATAATTTTTTAGGAGGGGGTGGTGACATCAGTCCTTGAGAACGTTGCCACATTTCTCATCACATATAGGAAACGATCATCGCCACGGTTCAAAATATATGAAAACAATTCAGAAAAATAGTCTAAAAAATTAGGTTTTAGTAAAAAAAAAAAAGTAAAAGAATCTGTTGTATAGTTTTTTTGCAATGCTAATTAACAAATTTAACATTGGAAGGATACAAAATTCTCATTTAAATAAATTGATTATAATTAAACCAACGGTTAAAAAATTCAGAGCTAATTTGACGATATCTTGTAAGTCCACCAAATTAATTTGAAGAAAATCTGTTGTAGCGAATTTTTCGTCCAAATTTCTCAGGTTAAGCCTTAAAGGTATACAGGCCTCAAATTACAAATTAGACAGACATTAAGTGTTGCTCAAGTTTATAATCAACATTCGTATTATTTTTACCTGCGCGCGGTGCGTCTGTGCGAAGTCGCGCTGTAAAGAAAGTCCTTGCTGACGTCACAACTCACAGCTAGCACCGATTAGCATTGAGTTGTGACGTCATCAAGGACTTCGTGACGTCATCAAGGACTAAATTTCTTACTTTGAACTGCGACTTCGCACGGATGCATCACCCGTGGAAAAAAATGATGCGAATGTTAATTATATACTCTAAACCCACTTGGTGACTGTCTAATTTGTATTTTGAGGCCTGTATGCCTTTAACATCTTATTTCACATCTGTAATACCAGGGAACTGAGATAATATTATCTCTGTTCCCTGCTAATACTGAGGATATAACAGGAATTTCTCGTTAAAAGGAAGGACTTTAAAGGAAGAAATTTATTTCAGCTAGGGATAGGTTTATCATTGCACATTTTAAAATGCTTGCTTTTAATTACAATGATTTAAGTGTAGATTGCTGTGATGTACTTCTTAACTTTTCCTCTGAAAATATTAATTACTTAAGTACTCAGAACCGAGTCAGAAACTTTACAGTTTTTATATATTATGTTCATTATCTGTAGATTAAAGTTATTTTGCCTTTTCATATTTTTTATCATCAAAATATAATTAGCAATGCTAGAGAGTTCAATACATTTACGTTTTTGTCTACACTTTTCATTGTCAATCTTTTAATTTATTTGAATCAGTTCTAAGTGAAATTAATTTCAAAAGTATTACAAAAACTATTTAAATTAAATTATGAAATATTGTAATAAATTTTAGTATAATTTATAAATTTATTAAATAATTTATTAATTTATAAAATTTAAAATAACGTCATTAATTAATTTGTCCAACAAAAGAATGTATTAGTTAGAAAGTTAAAAAGCTTGTAAGAATTAATTTGTTAACTAATTCTGATTAAAATCAGTTTTAACTTTAGGATAATTTTACAAAACTCCCTTATTAATTTATAACAACACATCATATTCAACACAGAATTTGTATTCATAAGTTACAAACTCCTGGACTATTAATATATTAACTAAAACAATAATTTGCATATATTTATATATGCAAATTATATTACAAAGAAAATTCCAAACTATTTTTAAAGAAAATTTTTAAAATCATGTTTTTTTGTACTAGTTGTATGAATATTCAATTCAGATTTAAATGTCAAAGTTAAACGATATATATCTTTTTTATTTTATTTGAAACTCTCGATTGAAATTTTAATTATAAATAAGGAATAATTTTAAAGGTTATAAAATAGTAAAAAAATAATGAATATTTATCGAGTAATTCCGAATAAAAAAAGTCAAGAGACAATAAATCGTTGGTTTCGAAAATGGTTTTTCATACACATCTTTATTGTGATTTATGGGAGTGTGGCGCAATGCATTGCAATGCAATGTTCACGATCAATAATCAAAGTCAAGCAACGTCGAGCTTGGTTAGTAATTGGATTAGTGACCATTTAACAAAAGTCATTCTTCTAGAGCCCACATGTTAATTGCTGCACTTTCCCACCATATGTTTCTCCTAACTTTAAACCATTGCACTTCAGGTTCATGCATTAACAAAAGTTGTAGTGGACATCCTCACTGAAGTTTCCACGTTTCCCTGATTCGCATGCAGGTATAAATGCCGTGATGGATTGCAATTAAGGATGTGGCCGACTCCGTTCCAAATGATCGAGCCCCGCGAAACACTCAAGTTAGGGTTTCAAAAGGTTCGAAGAAATAGACTTACAGACTTGCAGAGTAATTAGTAAATATTAGAGCGCGGAAAAAATTCACATTTTTTTCGAAAAATAGGCGCCTAACAAGTCAACTTATTTTTGGAAAATATTCTACAAAATAGTCACTTTTTTTAAAAAAAAAATAGTCTATAAAAAAGTTAATTTTTTTTAGAAAATGCAGCAAAAAGGCGTTCCAAAAGTGCTATATTTAAAATTTAAAAGTGTGTTTAAAAGTTTTTTTTTTTTATATTTCTTTACACAGACTGAAGTCTTTGTTTCTTTACTTCCTTTTTTTTTCCATTTCTGCAGTAAAAAAATGTCATGCAAATTGTCCATTGTGGCTTTATTGAAAATAAATAAACATTAAAATATGAACTGCTTTAGATAAGAGACGGGTGATGGAAAAAATATGCCAGGCTGTTAAAAGGAAATTGACAATAAATTATCAAATTTCTAAAACTAATAATAAATAAATAATAAAAAAACAAAAAACGTACGTTGTATACTCTTTGAAAATCGAAAAATTAGTCAGAATACCATACGTGAATTTAACAGGATAAAGTTTAGTAGCATGTTTCGTGCTGTTCTCGAAATTTATTCAGTTGTAATTTCAATTTAGATTGGAAATTGTTTTTAGTTTGTTTTAAGCTTTGGGCTTATAAAAACGATCTCTCTCTCTCTCTCTCTCTCTCTCTCTCTCTCTCTCTCTCTCTCTCTCTCTCTCTCTCTCTCTCTCTCTCTCTCTCTCTCTCTCTTTATTTTATTATCTCATTCATGGGCACTTTACAATAATATTATATTATATATATTATAGTCAGTTACTTATATTATTATTTCTCTTTTTTTATACAAATACATATCTATGCTAATTGAAAGGCAACATATTATACACTCTGTTAAATCTCCCATACAAAAAGCAAACAGAAGAGTACACCCGCCCCCTTGAAGGCTTGAAGAGCCCAGTGTGATGAGTGTAACGAGGAGGAGAATTTAATAAAAACATTTGAAAAATTTTTGATGAGCTTAAGGTAGAGATAACGTCAATCAGCTGTTCGACGTAGGTCCCTTTGATTAATAACATGTAAACCTTAGCAAATTCACAACAATTCTGAAATTTTTTTGAGAGGCAGATATTAGTGCCTAAAAGCCATACAAAAAGTTTAAAGAGACGATTTTTTTTTAATTAAGTATTTAGTTTGTCTCTCCATGGAAAAGCCCTATAGTATCCTGAAAATTAAAAAAATAATAACAATAAAAATAAATAAAAAAAATCGGCTGGTTAAATTGTTTCAAATTTTTTTTCTATGGCTTTTAGGCACTAATATCTGCCTCTCAAAAAAATTTCAGAAATTTTGTGAATTTGCTAAGGTTCACATGTTAATCAAAGGGACCTCTACTGTCACGCCTAATCTAATCTATTAGCAAATGGACAACCTTCATGAAATTTTTTATTGCATATTTGGATAGAGGACCTCGAGTTATGTATTGTCAATTTTTTTCAGATTTTTTCGAACCTTCTAACACCCTCAAAATTGAGGGTAAAGACGCTGTGACGTCATAATCATGCAATGGACAACATACATGAAAAAAAATTATTGCAGAAATGAATAGATGGTACCAAATTATGATACTCTGAATTTTTTTCAGATTTTTTTGAAACCCGGAACTATTTTTAAATAATTATTGAAAGTCCTGTGATTTCAGTTGGCACCCCTGCAGCCTTAATAAAAAGGATAGAGACTGGACGCCTATTGACGCCTCCAGGGGGCGTGGCCGCACTTTCAATAATTATTTAAAAATAGTTCTGGGTTTCAAAAAAATATGAAAGAATTCAGAGTAGCATAATTTGGTACCCTCTATTCATTTCTGCAATATTTTTTTTTCATGTATGGTGTCCATTATTTAACACGCAAGCAGAGGGAAATGCGTTGCATGACTATGACGTCACAGCGTCTTTCCCTTCAATTTTGAGGGTGTTAGAAAGTTCAAAAAAATCTGAAAAAATTGACAATAAATAACTTGAAGTCCTCTATCAAAATATGCAATAAAAAATTTTCATGAAGGTTGTCCATTATAAAATTATTTACATAACAGAACTTAAATGATCTAAACTGCATGGAAGTTTGTTGACAAAGAAGTTACATTCGCAAAGCAATGTCAGGCAACTTGCTCAGTATTAAAATATATTTTTAACCTTTAAAACTTAACTTCAAGACTTAATTCAAAGTGACTATTACGTCTTCGGTCTTTTTGCATGCATGCAACCTGCTTTATTTGAAAGCTGAAAAAGTTGCCTATCCTCTAGGCGTGATTTTAATTTATAGTATTTTATGATAAACAATTTATTACTATATAATTATATTTTTTTTTCTTCAAATAAAAAATCATTATCAACAATACCACAGTTGCAACGTTATCATTATCAATGTTATCATAAATATATAATAATTTCAATTCATAAATCTAATCTTATTAAGTCTTTTTTTACCTACAAAACAATTTTTTCTTTCTCGCTGAAAGTGAGGATGAAATGAAGACAGTTTTTTCTATGACTATATTTCTTACTAAATAAAACCATTAGTGAAAAAAATACGCAATTTTGTATTTTTTCCCTCCTTCTCGGAAATGGTGGAAAAAACTCCCACACATGAAAATTATGAAAATAAAAATTAAAATGTTCTCCTCTATAAGTAGCTAAAATATCAGGTATACAAATTTGAGCCAGTTTTTTATTTATGAATTTTTAAAATTGACTACCTTAACATGGAAATTTGTGTGGGATTTTTTTTTAACATTGGCAGTGTTACCTTTTCCTTAAAAATGAATGAAAGTTTAAATTTATTTCAACTCGATCGAGCAATCAGAAACGATGATGATGTACAATGTTACAAAGCTATTTTCTTCAATTTTGCACACCGATACAAGAGGTGGCACCCTGTTTCTCTTGTAATATGAAGGTATATGATATTGATGAAAAAGGAATGTTATGTCATTTGTCATTATAATTTAGCAAAGTTTCCCAAAGTAACTTGAGTCTAGCAAAATGTCGCCAGGGGGCCAATTTTAATAAATTTTAAGACAGAAATTTATTAAGAGCATAATCTTGTATTTAAATATATGAATATTTATTTATTTACTATAATTAAAATAATAATAATAATAATAACAAGTGCGGTGGGACAACTTTAAAGTTGTCTTACTATGCAGTGGCCATTAATAAAGTGGTCAGTTATAAGTTAGCACCAAAAACAATGGTTGAAAACGAAGAAATAGGGTGATTTAGAGCAAAAATTTGAATTGTACGACATAATTATTGACATTAGGTCTTTCAAAACCTCAAAATGGGGTTTCTGAAGTGATTTTAGGTGGGGTAGGGTATATATTAAAAATTTGTGGGCCAAAATTATAAATAATATATCTGAGTTAAAATAATTTTTATCTTTTATTCACTTTGTTTTTCTTGTCTTTTTGTTCCTATTTATATATATATTCGTAGTTCAGAGTTGCAATTTAACCTTTAACCCATGCAGTAATTATTTTTACTGCCAAGTTCAAAAACTGAATTCAAAATAGAATTTAATGAATAGAATATCCACAAACATCCGGCTAATTCTGGAGGATATTTTGACATCAATTTGATTATATTATTTCAAAGATAAAACAAGTTTTTTAATCAAATCGTAATAGACTGTGTGGGATTATGTGGGTGTTTGAAAATGATGGGAAAAACAAATCTGATGATAAATTTATACACAGGAGACTGATGTACGTACATCGATCAAATGTAAGTTTTTTTAGAAGTGCAAAAATAGTATATATACTATACACTGATGGATTCTGAGAAAAGATGAGGAGTGTATACTAAATTTGTTATGATATTAATTAACAGAGAAGTCAATTTTGGTGTTAAAATATTTATAAAGATGGAGTGCTTTACAAGAAGTTATATATATATAGAGCTAATTAATTGTCTTATGTGTGTATATAATAATATATATATTATTGTTATCTATAAAAATATAATATATATATATTATAAATTTATTAATTTATTTATTATTATTATTTTTTTTTTTTTCAAATCAAAAAATGATCTACCACAATAAATTATATGGACATGACGAGATTGACGAGAAGAATAAAACATCAATAGAAGGATAATTCGGTAGTTATAAAAAAATTTGCAGAAATTGCAGTAGGCGAATGAGAGCTGCGCGTTGATTGGCTCACGAAATAAATATTAGCCAATCAGAACGCGTCTTTTAAGCGGCATTTGTCACGACTTTTCTGATCAACTTTGGTTTGGTATTAAACGTGTAAAATTTTTTGATTAATTTTGCATTTTCCTAAATATTAATAACCCTAAATGCACATAAACACGTTTAATATTGGACGAGCAACTCAAAGCACAGAATAAATGCGAGAAAATGACAGGTAATCGGACCTAAATTTAACGCAGAACGATCGAGAGACGATCGAACGAACGCGACGATCACTTATATAATTTCCGCCGGTGTCCCAGAAAATAATCAAAATGTTGAACTTACCGGTGAAGTCCTGGACTGCTCATGATGGCTGGACTTACCTTAGGCTTCTTTTACACTCAACAATCTCAACATGAAGCTTGAGGTAACCAGAACCCGTAAATAAGGAGCTAGAGAGGAGATACCTCTGTCTTATAGCGTCGCGTTGATTGTACGATCACGATGTTCATCAGAGGCGAAGGTTCAATCCCGGTATAATTAAGCGGAGGATGGTGGGCAATTAAGCAAGTCACTTAAAAATGTTCGCTGTATCCCTCAATCTCCCTACTAGAGGAATCGAAAATGTGATTCATATCGTATATGCTGTCATACGATATATGAGTCGGGAGAGAATTGACAGCTATAATATAGCCTTGCAGCATCCTGGACCTCTCGGTCTATATATATATATATGCCTGCAATGCAGCATTTACCACACGATTCTTTTGACGTAGACTCATGAAAAGTTATTAATGTAAACCTTAATTTTAAAATTTAAACAGTTAAATTAACTATAACACATCATATTATACATTATTATTTACCTACTTTTCACAAATATTCAAATATATATGTCACTTAATTAATTTACGGAGCAAAAATCTGCTTCCAAGAGCACATGCCGTTTTGGCGCCTTCTTTGTGGCGTAAAAACTAAAAGTGGCAGCACCGTACGGACCGATACCCCGATACGGACTTCAATTGAGACACGAAATGCAAAAAATCAGCTGATAATTCAAAATATTTTTAACTTGTAAATAACGCCCCTATTTCTGTTAATAATTATGTTAATTCACAAATGTTATGTTATTTTATTTAGTTATATTGTTCTATATGTAAAGCTTGCATCCTGTGTTGGTAAGTATTATATTTTATGGCGTTTTGAGTGAGTTATTTGAGTTTTAATTTTTTCCTGTTTTCATGTAGCTAACAACCTTCACACTTACGACGGGGGTGGTATTGTCGATTTTATTGAAAAGGACTTCTTTTTCGAGATATTAGAACCAAAAGAAATAAGCTACACATTTAAAATTCGACCTGCCAAAGATTTTGGTGTACCTTTCGTAAGTATCTATCATAAATATAGCTTTTTCTAAACCGGCTGTATGTTCATTTTGTAATTTTTTTGGTGGACACAACACGTAATAATATTCACTAACATTCCACTCCCATTAAATGCTTCGGTGTGATTACTAATTATTTCTTTGTATTTCATATAATTATGTTTTTAAATGCAAGTTTAAAAGCATTTTATTTTACTGTAAGCATTAAATTAAGTATGCAGCGTACAGCCTAATTATTACAGTATAATTATGACTTTTCAACACTGGCATTTTTGTAAGGAAACCAGTACTGTAAAGATTTAACTTTGCAAAATTTAAAGATAATAGAATAAATGTGCTGTACATATATAGACTATATATAATGTACATATGCATAATTATGCACATACTGTATGCATACTCCTCTTTTTTTTATGTGGTTCACAATCAGTGTAGTTGCGTTGAAAAAATGGGGCCATTTCCTGGGTAATTTTTTATCTGATAATATCACCTTGTTTCCTGTGAAATAACTGAATTGGGAAACTACATGCAATATTGTCATAATATATTACAACAAAATTAGAAAGAAAAAAAATGCTCCCTCAGTTATTAAAGAAGGGGAACCGCTTCCGCTTTTATATTTTTATCGCTTTATAAATAATGTCAAACTTACTTGTGCACCAAAAAAAAAAAATAGTCACTACCCTCCGCCTTCCACCAGTTCAGCAGTTAACATTCAAAAAGCACGCCAAAGAAAATTAGGGCTTATGACGTCAAGCGTCATGATAGGTCAAGCGCAACCAATAGTTGATCTTGACGTCATAAGCCCCACTTTTCTTCAGTGCGCTTTTTGAATGTCAACTGCTGAACTGGTGGAAGGCAGAGGTTGGTGACTATATTTTTGGTGCACAAATAAGTTTGACATTATTTATAAAACGTTAAAAATATAAAAGCTGAAGCTGTTCCCCTCCTATACTGTAATAAAAGAATAGAGAGTGAAGCAGCAATATTAAAAATGTTGTTCTGTAAGTGCAATGATTATCAGCATCATTAGTCCACACTAATCAAGTAATACTTCTGGCTTTTGAAATTTGAAATACTGTAATTAAATTCTGCCAGTATTTTGCATAGAAGTACAGTAAAATTAAAAACTCGTTATTACACAACTTGTTATTCTAAAGTAAAACTTCATTTTGAGTAAAGGAGATCGCGGTCCCATAAATAATTAGCATTGCGGGTTTAGGAAAAACTCAATACCTATAAGATAATACTCAATATAAGGTAAACCTAATTTCCTGGTTCTCTTGTCTTTACGTAATAAAAAAATGTTACTGTATATTGCATCCTGGTTCTATATAATAAATGAAGGAGAGTTAAAAATTGTTCCTAAAATTTCTTCATTCTTAATTTTCATTGACTACTATGTTAATTTAATAATAAAATAATTCTCTCAGAACAAGAGCTTCTCTGCACAAGGTGCAAGGTTGGTGCCAGTAGAGCCAGCGTGTGGATGTGGCTGGCCGAGGAACGCAGAGGAGTTGGAGGGGAGCGTCGCCTTGGTCGAGAGAGGGTGAGTCATCAGGGGAGGGAGGCATTTTTTTCTTTAAGGGTGGGGGGTAGGCTCAAACAAGACGTTTTGATAGTGTTCGTACATTTCAATTTTTTTCTTGGAAAGTTTTCATCTGATCGTTTTGAAACCAACTGCATACCTGCACTATATTATTAGCCATCTACTGTAAAAATCCGATTAAATTATAAACTCAAGTTTCTGAGATTAACTGTCCAGAACAACTATGGAAATGAGTTACAAAAATTGCTCAAAAGATGGCGCTTCAGAAATTTGTTGGCAGTTTTTCTGGGTTATAATTGAATGAAACTTATTAATTCTTGTTACATTGGTTAGCGGCTCTTTTACTCTAGGACCTCAGGGAGTTTCATAATAATTACTGCAAAACAAATGGAAATAATTATTTACTTCCTAGACAATTCCAATAGATGGCAGTTACGGCCTCCCGCCCACCGTTAATCTCTTCTTTATTATTAAGATCACATGGCAATAATTGACAACGTTAGAGAGTTCTTCATTGAAATTTGTGCTCGTTGCTAATTGTTATCTTTGTTGTAGAGAGTGCTCGTTTCTCAGCAAGGCGGTGCGTGCAGAGCAGGCTGGGGCCGTCGCCGTGGTGATAGCTGACAACGACAGCGCTAGCGACGAGTTCTTCATTGAGATGATTGACGACGGCACGGGCAGAGACGCAAACATTCCAGCTGGATTCCTGCTTGGCAGAAATGGGTGTGTGAACTCATTGCTTGGTCCGTGGTATAAATGCTTAAAGGAGGGGAACCGCTTCAGCTTTTATATTTTTATCATTTTATAAATAATGTCAAACTTACTTGTGCACCAAAAAAATAGTCACCACCCTCCGCATTCCACCAGTTCAGCAGTCAACATTCAAAAAGCGCGCCGAAGAAAAGTGGGGCTTATGACGTTAAGAGCAATGATTGGTTGCGCTTGACTTATCACGGCGCTTGACGTCATAAGCCCCACTTTTCTTTGGCGCGTTTTTTTAATGTCAACTGCTGAACTGGTGGAAGGCGGAGGGTGGTGACTATTTTTTTGGTGCACAAGTAAGTTTGACATTATTTATAAAATATTAAAATTATAAAAACTGAAGCGGTTCCCCTCCTTTAACTAGGGGATAAAAATTGAGATGTTGAAATTGTTCCTTGTAATAGCTAAATATGATGTTTTATGTTATCTCACTTAAATACTTATAGTAAATTTATTATAAATATTTCAGAATCTGTGTAAAATATTTTTTCATTATAAGTTATAGTCACAGTCAATTTTCAAGGAACGTATGAACTGCATGAATAGCTATGTCCCACTGTGTCTATGAGTAACACTTTACTTTTTGTCTAAAATACTATTTAATGTGGCTAATATTCCTGAATTCTGCCATACTCCCACCATCAAACCACCATCTTGATATTTGACACAATTTGCAGGTTTGTGATCCGAGACACGCTGAGAAAGTTGGACCGCGAGTACGCTCTAATCAACCTTCCCGCCAACTTGACCAATGTCCCCATCAGCAAACTGAAGCAGCCACCGTGGGTCAACTGGTAGCATCGTCAACACTTTTGCTCAATGTTACTTGTCTGCAGCTCTGAAGTGGTAAAAATTTACATTTGAATACATGGAGATGAACCTAGTAAGGAAAATTCACAACGTACAGCTCAAAACAAAGCTTTATTTACACTAAAGTCTTGTGTTCAATACAACTATACTTTATTTATAAACAAATTTATAACAAAGTATTGTTGATAATGTCTGTCCTATAAGTGAAAAACATGGGGCAGTTGTTGATTTATTAACTTATGGAAAAGGACCATTAATTATGAAAGTTGTTGTGTCTACTATTTCCAACAATGCCATTATGTTCTGTGCTCTCGTGGCAGAATCAGGCAATACATCATCCCACGTTTAACAATGAAAAAGACTTTATTGGACAGACATTATAAACAATGGTTTGTTACAACCATTGTGAGTAGAAGACTTTGCTTTACACCCACCATTTCGTATAATGTCACACTTATTGTGGAGTTGTGGTGAACTTCAATTTTTCAGAAATGGATTTAGCAATCGGTTCCCTCACCTTCCCCAAAATTTAAAATCATTAAGCCTTACGATTCTGTATTTTCAGCGTCCATAAATCAATCAGGGGTATTGAAAGTTTTGTGTTGAGGTATACAGTCATAAAGAGAGGGACTTATATGCTGTCCCTAAAATTTTGACAAAGGCTCTACTTGAAAATTTTAATATACTGATATAAAGTTCCAGGTACGAGTTGTAAATTTTTCTTAAATCAGTGACAAATACATTAAGAAAACCTCTCTAGAAAATTCAGATTTGTATCTTAAACTGTTATAAAAATGTTTACGGTAAATTTGGTTAAAATTATGTGATTTCGTGTGCAATATATTTTATGTTATACAGTGTAGTAATTTTTTAAATTCTTCTTCATTTGTATACCAATGACAGTAACAACAATGTCAACTAAATTTGGTCACATGCAATACTTATTTGAACTGGTTTTATTTTGTAAAATATTTTGTGTATTATACTGTATTTTATACAATAATTATTAGCTTAACACATGAATATTAAAGACCTTATGAACCTTTTCACATTATTAAGTGCACGGTTAGCTTTGCTTCAGGGTGATTCGGCTGCATAACTTTTTTGGTTTCAGTAGCACAAATATCAGAGATAATAGCCGATGAAGAAGCACCTGTGACGTCACTCACGCTCATTCAGCGGCGACAATATAGGGAAATCCCTGCAAAAGATAGGTTCACTCCCGCTGCAACCACGGCCACAATTTTACTTCTGGAATTTTGAAACTTTACCAGGGCAGTCTTGATAGTATTTTTCAAATAGCTTGAAAGATTTTTTATGATGACATTCATAGAAACGGAGTTATTGCGGTAGCAAGATAAGTAAAAAATTTAACATTGTTTTCCTATACAACATTTTTGCTCCTCTTTCTACCGCAATAACTCGGTTTGTATGAATGTCATCAAAAAAAAATCTTTCAGGCTATTTGACAAATACTATCAAGACTGCCCTGGTAAAGTTTCAAAATTCCAGAAGTAAAATTGTGGCCGTGGTTGCAGCGGAAGTGAACCTATCTTTTGCAGGGATTTCCCTATATTGTCGCCGTTGAATGAGCGTGAGTGACGTCACAGGTTCCTTTTCATCGGCTATTATCTCTGATATTTGTGCTGCTGAAACAAAAAAATATATGCAGCCGAATCACCCTGAAGCAAAGCTAACCGTGCGTGCTTAATATTGTGAAAAGGTTCAGAAGGCCTTTAATTAGTATAATGTTAATAATTTGCTGCAGCTTACTTAATTAATTACATACTTAACATAGAGATAACCTCTGGATTCAACAAAGGTTAAATTAATTTAAATGTTGATACTGATGTACAGTCGTCGCCTCTAAAAATTTCCCTTTGCAGCCTTGTTAATCACCATGCCTTGTAAGAATAACACAAAGCATAATAGTGATTGACAAGGCTGCAAGTGGGAAATTTTCCAAGGTGAGGAGTGTGCATATAAGATGCAGATATTTACATTTAAGCCTAAAAATGGTTTGTATTATCAGTTGAGCTAAAACAACAGATGTGTAAGCCCATTTGTACCAAAGCATTTTATTGCTATAAAAAGATGACAAAAAAAAAAAAGAATATTGATCTTAAAAAAAAAAAAAATATTGCAGAAATGAATAGAAGGTGCAAATTTAAGGTACATTTTTTTTTTTTTTTTTTTTTTAGATTTTTTGGAGGCCAGGAAGTTTTGCTAAAAGATCAAATTTGAACCCAGGATGCCTCTTTTAGTCCTTTTTATTAAAAATTGTCACCTCTTGCCATGATGCCTTTAAAAATAGTTCCAAGGCACTAAAAAATTGTGAAAAAATATTCATCCTTTATCCATTTCTGCAAAATAATAATAATAATAATTCAGGTTGTTACTCTATTAAAATTTTCAAGTCACTAATTACTGGTAAAAAGTTGGTTAGGTTACCAACCGTTTTTTCTGTGATAGAAATGCTGATATTAAAGATTAAATTCTATTCCATAGTTCTTATAAGATGAAAGAAAATTTGCTAGTGGTTAAAACTCCCTCAGCATTTCTACAAAGAGATAGTTTTTATGAATGTATTTTTACAACCTCTCTAGCACAATTGCAGATTGTACTTGCACGTATGTGTTCTTATGACAGTCAATCCAGTGAATAATTTTAGCAACTTAGGGAAAAATTTAATGTTTTGTTTCTTTTAAAAAATACATAAACAGTTTATATTGGCTTTAGTAATATTAAATTTTAATTGTTTTTAATTTCTAATTTTTTATAAAAATTTTAATTAGAAAAATCAATTTGTGAGTCTAAGACAATCAGTGCTCAAAATTTATTTTAAAAATTGACTTAACTTTATAAAAGTTAACCTATTTTTTTTATCGTCATTTATTTAATGAGTGTATACTATACTGTATTCTTTTAGTCTATACATAATAATTTATTAAACCTAATTGCAAAACCCTGATGGGTAATTAAAATTACCTGAGATTGTTAAGTTCCAGGCGCGGATCCAGGGAGGCTGCAGCCCCTCCCGAAATTTTGAATTTAACATGGGCAATATAGGCATTTTCCCCACTCCCAATTTTTTTCTTAACATTGGCCTTATGAAGATAGCCCCTCCTGAAATATAGTTCTAGATCCGCGCCTGTTAAGTTCAGCAGCGTACAGTGAAATAGGCTTTATAGGCTATTTCTTGGCGAATAGGCAACTTGCGACGTTTTCTGTTACGTTGATCTCGTGTGTAATAATAAGCTACCTGCTATATCAAGTGAGTGCAATTAAGAGCTGTAAATTGGTATAAATAGGCTCATTGTTGTTCTCACCTGATATGTAGCAGATAGCTCGTTATTGTACACGAGATTGTAGTAGCAGATAATAGGTGACCATCTCGGGCTGCCTACACTTCACCGCATGATTACTGATTATGTGTTCTGTCCTGTCTTATGAATTTTTTACACTTAAAGTGAAAATATTTACACCAAATAAACAATATTGTACAAATTTCAATTACAAGAAAATGTTTTTTTAAAAATTAAATGTTCCATTAAATACATCACTTTTGAAATGAAATTATTGTACTGGATGTAGAGGTAAAAAAATTAATTGCTTCCATTATTTGGATTTGTTAATGAACTCGTTTAAAAATCTAACATATGTTAAATAAATTACCTATTATTGTACATATATTTGTTAATATTGCTTAATTTTAATGAATTAGTAGAGGAATCCTTTGCACTTTGCAGCTAAAACATTATTACAGTAATTAAAAATGAACTAGTAAAATAGAAAATATTGATTTCGTTGTAATTTGAAAAGGTCATACTTCTATTTTCAAGAAGGTTCGTTGATGATTTGCTCACAAATAAAATATGAACCTTATCGGTATAAAGGAAAGAAGCGTCAGAAATAATCATTGATATTTTTTAACTACTATATATTTATATTTTTGTGCACCACTTAATGGACATTCCTTGCAAATACTTATGACCATTGTCACATTATTGTGAATAAATTGTCAATAGTTGTTATTTCTTGTGTATTGTAGTATCAAAATAGAACTTATTGTTAACATTTTAAATATGGTACTTCACTTTTTTTAAAAAACACTTTTAAATTTTACAATTATTGATGTCAAATTTTTACTGTACAATATAATATACTTAATGTACTATAGTCTTTACTTGTATGGTATTATTTTAAAAATAATTAACCTTCCTTTTAATTTTTTCGGTGGAATAAATGAGTTGCCTAGTTTCAAAACCGGCAATATGCATTTTCAACTAAGAGCAAAAACTCAATTTTTTTTATCGGGAAATTAACTCTTACTGAAAATGCATATTGCCGGTTTTGGAACTAGACAACTCAAATAATTTATATTATGCAGTACACTTTTTATTATTTTATATTGAGGCTTCAAGTTATTATGCAAATAATTCCATCTCAGGGTTGAGAATAAAGAAAATTAAATTGTCACTCCTTTCAAAAAAAAATGTGAAAACCTTAGATTTTACTGCTGGGCTCAGATTTCATACACAAGAATGGATTTTTCTATCCTAGCATTTTTATTCATTACATTTTGAGCTATCTGCATGGTAAAAGATAGTTATGGTTAATTGAACACTGAAAATCAGGACAATTTTGAAGCCTCTTTTATCTTGTTAGTAAGATTCTGAGATAATAGGACACGGTTCAAAAAGAAGTTAACCAGGTTTCTAAACATAAATAACTTAACTACGTTCAAAGTAACCTTTGTAAATCGTACTCATTTTATTGAAAGATGGGTGTAATCTAAATTTTAAAAGAAGGTCACAATTTGTTATGAAAATTATTTATTCCATTCAATCCCAAAAAATAAAACAAAACATAAAAATGCAAATAAGGCAGTCTTTCAGGATCCGATATTTTAAATGCAAGAAAAACATAAATTTTTTTCATTGGAACAAATAGTATAATTATGCAATGTAAAAAACAAAAACAAAATGACACTTAGAAAATTATAAGTAAATAAACCATGGCACCGAATATTATGAAATTTAAATTAAAATCATAATTAATTATGAAATATTTTGAGCATTTCATAATTTTTCAAAAAATTAGTATGGCATATTATATTATAATCATGTTTGAGATATACTTAAGCACCTATAAACATATTAGAAATCTCTTCATATTAAGATTATTTTAAAATTAAACACTTATAGCTGTTTAATTTCTACAGCATTTAAATTTTCTCAATTGATAAGTTAGGCCCGAAATCCCATACCAAAATTAAATTTCCTCTTCACAGATTTCTTTGAGGGAAACTTATCAGACCTCCCTTAGTGCTTCCTTTTAATGTCAATAATTTTGATAGATCCGTCGTCCATACCGAAGTAAGCACGGCACGCCATGTCAACAAACAGGCCCGTCTCCACCACACCTGCAAAATAATTCACATTTCAGTCATGTTAGTGCTTAGAGAGGACGACAGAGAGTGGTTTGTGGGGTATTATTTGCAGTAAAGTAGGCAACATGCAATATTCATCGTTATCACACAGGTAAATAAAGAACTTATCCACAGCACTGCAGGCTAAGTATTTCTCCAGCTGGAGAAACTTCATGAATTGCATACATATTGGATAGAGGACATATGTATCAAAAACCTTAAAATCATGCTATGAAACGCTGTAACATCATAGTCATGCAAAAATTTAACAAACAACCATAAGGAAATATGTTGAATGTTGAATCACTGTGTCTTTCCCTTAAATTTTGAGGCGTGTTAGGGGGTTTAAACAAATTTGAATACTGACAATCTTTACAGGTCCTGTAACCAAATATATATGTAATATTTTTTATGAAGATGTCCATTGTTCAATATCTGGACAATAAAGGACTAACATTGCAGGTTGCTACTGATTTTAAGTTTGAGCTAGACGAAAACACCTAAATTTCTTTTGGAAACTTCTCGGGGTCCTATCTTCATTTCCTGGCTTTGCCCTTACATGGGCTCATGCTATTTTTTATCTGGGGATGTGTGAATTACAATTTTCATAGAAACTCCATATAAGACACAGGTATGTAAGAGAGATAAAAGATGGAATTGTTCTAATAGGTGCAAGAATGTGTATACATTTGCTTTGAATTAGTCTTAAAAAATGTTAAATATTTTCAACGTGTCTATCAGGACAGTGGAGGTAATCTAACCTGGTATGAGGCTGATTGCCGTGTTCACTTTGTTCCAGTCTTGTTTGGTTTCCACCGGGAACTTCCAGTCGAGCAGAAAGTTTCCATTGTCGGTCACAACTGGACCCTGGACAAAAACATGTCGGTCAGACAACAGTCTAGATTTGAACCTCAAACATTAGCACAAGATTTGTCAGATTTGGATTTACATTACTACAAAACATTAATTAATGAATTTAGTCAATTTAGCATACTAATCTTATATAATTACATTAGCTGCTTCTTAGTCCTTAAATTAGACTAATAAAAGGAAAAAAAAAAAAAAAAACTCAAAATACATTTTGCTAGGTATGGTACGTAATAAAGAATGTGAGAATTATGTACTGTATTATAAAATTCAATTATATTAATTTCAATAGATAAAAAAACAGAATTTTAAAGGAACTAGAATATATTTTAATAAAAAAAAAATGACACCATCCTATCTAAAATAAAATAATAAAAAAAAATTGACATAGACTCGGGCCTTTTATACTGCAATGTAGTTCTGTTTATCTATGAGATTCTTTATTTCAATTGTAGCACAAAAAACTCCTAAAAGAGCATACATTTTCTTACTTACACACACTGGGACTATTGAAAAAAAGCAACAAAGAAACAAATCAGTGCCAGCATTTTTACACACAATTTAAAAAACATAGACCCGGTACACTGTACAGTGGCGCCCTAATTTATAATTGTGGTCATTTACTGAACTATCTGATCTAACACATTAATGTGGAAGATAACAATGAAGAAAACTCACGGCCTTCATGCGAGCCATCCTGAGCTCGGCCTTGCCCCCGAAGAGAGACTCGATGCGCCGTCCCACGGGCACGTAGGCACAGGGTAGGACCTCCACTGGCACCCCCTTGGTCCACTTCTCTCCCAGCGTAGAGCTCAGCTTGCTGTAAGACATTACATTAGTGAATGTAAAACTCTCTATGCGATATTTATTATAACTAAAGAAAAGAAAAACCCGTAAAAACATAAATTATCTGTATATATACAAAGGGGTCATCTTTTTTTTTTTAATTAAAATAAATATCATACATATATTCATACATATATATTTTTATATTCATAAAAAAGACTAGGAATAATCAGCAAGGCCTTACCGATCGAGAAGTCACAAAAGGAGAAAATCTTGCGGTCACAGGTTCACTCGAAAAATAGTTAAATACTGTATCTACATTTTGAATTTTGAGTATTTTTCGAGTAAACCTGTGACCGCAAGATTTTCTCCTTTTGTGACTTCTCGATCGGTAAGGCCTTGCTGGTTATTCCTATTCTTTCCTTTAAAATATAAATATATCACAACCGAAATGGTTTATTTTCCTTAAATTTAATATGTATCATAAAAAAAGACTATCATAATTTGTAAGAGCAAAGCCTAGAAATTAAGTATTCAGTAAGATTAGTATTATACGTTTAAAATTATAAATTAATTGCTCACATTCATTTTACAGTACATAAATAGAAATAAAATATTAAGGATAAGGTAATGCCACCAATGTTAAAAAAAATCTCTCTCACAAAAATTCTGAAAAAAATTTAAAATGTTCTCCTCTATACCCCCTATCAGTACCTAAAATATCAGGTATACAAATACGATCTAGTTTTTGAGTTATAAATTTTTAAAGTTAACTACTTTAACATGGAGAAATGAAACTCCCATGTTAAATTGGTCAACTTTAAAAATTCATAACTCAAAAACTAGATCGAATTTGTATACCTGATATTTTAGCTACTGATAGGGGGTGTAGAGGAGAACATTTTAAATTTTTTTCAGAATTTTTGTGTGAGGGATTTTTTTTAACATTGGTGGCGTTACCTTACCCTTAAGAATACTTTTCTGTATTTTTTCTCTCAGGCTTCTGTGATGTGTCTACTTACGTGTGGTCTGCGATGACGACAAACTGCTTGGCGCAGGAAGCGACCACCTTCTCCTGGGCCAGACATCCGCCCCCTCCCTTGATGAGCGTCAGGCTCGAGTCACTCTCGTCAGCTCCATCAATTGCGACGTCAAGCTGCGGACATGAGTCACATTTGTAAAAAATCATCACAAGGATAACAGAAGTGAAAATGGCTTAGAATATTAAATTTATGAAACATTGTCCTAAACTATTTTTAAACCTTATGAGCAATGGACCACATACATGAAAATTTTTTATTGCAGAAATGAATAGAGGGTACCAAATTATGCTACTCTGAATTTTTTCAGATTTTTTTGAGACCCGGAACTATTTTTAAATAATTATTGAAAGTCCTGTGATTTCAGTTGGCACCCCTGATGCCTTAATAAAAAGGATAGAGAATGAATGCCAATCCACGAAAATGCACACTAAACACATTATCGATTGTCAATTTTTTGAAGTGTTGACGCCATATTGACACTAACTGTTGTCTCAATTAGCGCAAGTGTTCAAGTATTTGAAGGGTTTGAAGGGTCTAGTATTTAGTGTTTGAAATAGCAACTTCAAACACTAACACAGACACTAAATTTTTTAACATTGATCAGCTGGTGCAAATGTTTCCAACTTTTGCCACTACGAAGTGTTGGCGCTAGTTTACAGTAAAGTTGTCTCATTTAAAATAAGTATTTATACTAAATTAGTGTTTGAAGTGTATACACTTTTAGTTCGCATTCTTTAAATGAGACGCGGCCAGAGACTGGACGCCTATTGACGCCTCCAGGGGGCGTGGCCGCACTTTAAGTAATTATTTAAAAATAGTTCTGGGTCTCAAAAAAATCTGAAAGAATTCAGAGTAGCATCATTTGGTACCCTCTATTCATTTCTGCAATAAATTTTTTTTATGTATGTTGTCCATTCTCCAATAATTATACCTGTAACTGTTTTTAAGTACCTGGCAAATAAAATGCACTCTTAAATCACGACATTAAAGGAGGAGAATGATTTCAGCTTTTATATATTTATCATTTTATAAATAATGTCAAACTTGTTAGTATACCAAAAAATAAAAAGTCACCACCCTTCTTCTACTACGAGATCCAGCAGATAATGTTTAAAAAGTGTTGAAGAAAATTGCATCAAATATGTCAGGCACATCCAAAGCATCTTACTACGAAAGCTCTGAATGCTCCTGATGTCATTAACACAATTTAGCTCAGTGCTTTTCAAGCACTACCGGTAACTGCTGGATCTCATAGAGAGTGGTAAATTTGTTATTTTTGGTACATTAATAAGTTTGACATCAAATGATAAATATATAAAAGCTGAAGCTATTCTCCTCCTTTAAGTACACAACAAGTTTCTGGGTCGACATGACTCACCTCAGGGTGTGACTGCAGGTCCCCCAAGATGAGTTTATGTTCAATAATCAGCTGACGAGCTTGGAAGGAGGTCGGCACACACACAACTCGCAGGCCCTCAGAATGGATCTTCTCAGCTGTAACAACACTCCTGTTAATCTATCTCTACAATATTCTTCACAGATTTACAGAGCTTTAGCTTGAAGAGACAAAGAGATAGAGTTGCAGTTTTTGAGATGAAAAGAGCACCCAATCTACAGAAAAAAAAAAACAATAATAAGATAAAGAATAAATATTGTTGCCATTGGTGACCTCAGGTTGGTAGGATTTACATGATCTCAATCTATTTTCTGGTAACATCAAGAACAACATCATGATGGTAACTGTGGTAACATCATGGAAGTATTTTTAAAAAATTATTGAAAGTCTATTTTGATGACGTCATGAGGCGCCTTAAGAAAAGGATGGGACATTAACGCCCGTGACGTCATAAAGCGGACTTTCAATATTTTTTAAAAAAATACTTCCCGGTGTCAGAAAAATCTGAAAAAAAATCAGAGTAGCATATTTTTACACCCTCTATCCATTTCTGCAGTAAAAAAAATTGAGGTCGGTACTCCATTTGTGTAAATCCTACCAAATTGAGATTATAAGCAATGCAGATGCTACCACGACGATACATCACAATTAAGTCTAGGTATCACAAGAAAGATCACCATGTTTCAGTAGTTTTAAGATTTGCTGCAGAGAGAATCTTTATAGTTTCTAACTTACCAAGTACTTTGACAGCAAGGGCTACCGTAGAGCCGCTTCCAACACCCAGGCACATGTTGTCCTAAAACAAGCAACAACAAAATAAGAATTCAAATTCAAAATATTTTATTATTTCCATTTTTTCCTACAATCATATTTCCATGTACATGTTATATGTTGAGGTTTATAAGACAAGTCAGTACTAAAACTAAAGCAATCAAGAGTCATTTTTCAGAAATTACAGTGAACTTTTTTTAGGCTTATCTGCTACTTATTTAAGTCTTGGCAGTTTGGTGTCACTTCACAAAAAGTAAGCCTCAAAGATTCTACAAAATACTCAAGAGTTTTAGATTGCCGTATTATATACTGTATGTACTATTATGTACCTAGGTTATATGTTCCGAAAGATTGCTCGCTAAATTGCTACATCTTACTGTAGCTTTTTGTATGAGCATGATTTACCACGGTACAGAATTACAGTGGACTTAATTCGTATACTTGGGGACAGAGAATGAAAAATATGAAACATCACCACACAGTAAGAATACTGTAAAATCCATACATTTTATTGCTATTGTACCTAAAAATGATTGAGGTAATGATTACCGGTAATTTGTATTTCATCTCCGGGAACAGTACGAACTTTACTCCTGTTTTGTTTGTTGTTACCAAAACTTATAAAATGGAGGCGTGGTAAACCAAAACTCTTTTGATATAGATATAGACTTGGTGCTCTTCCTACCTCACCCAAAATTACAAATCCACATCTTTCTTCTTATTGGAGCTGCAGCTATAGCGAGGCAAGAGTAAAGTTCGTGCTGTCGTACTA
The DNA here is from genome assembly GCA_949825025.1 of Siphlonurus alternatus. NCBI lineage: Eukaryota > Metazoa > Arthropoda > Insecta > Ephemeroptera > Siphlonuridae > Siphlonurus > Siphlonurus alternatus. Next base: position 10,091,257 of record OX463786.1, on the reverse strand, counting down.
ATTAAGATACATAAGTATAAAAACTGGTAAAGTATTGTGATACAAATATGTAGATTTTATATTCAATTTTACTATACAGTACTAGCAGCTTCAATTTATTTATACTATGCATTTAGTGCACATTACGTTAAGCATGTCATATAATTATGCATGCCGGTACTGCATATACAGTATGCATATGATAGTCAAGGCATAAAACTGGGTGCATTCAAATAGATGCCTTTGTAGCTTACATATTAAAGAGCTTCTTCTAGGAATCGTCATCGACGAGCTTTCTTTCATTACTAATAAAAAATATGTTAATTAGGCTATTTAATACAGCCTGCAGGTACTAAGGACCATCTTTTGATAGGAGCAGACCGGTTTGGTAACGCCCCCCGCCCACATTAATACATAAAAAGTCACATTCCAACGCTTAAATAGCAACTATATCACAATTATACTTACACAAGAGTGTATATTAAACATTTCTAAGACTTCTTTTATATGAAATAAGATATAAAACAAGTAAAACTTACCTTAACATAATGTTCAACAGCTTGTTTAGCTGCTAAAGTTTTAGCGACGTCTAAATCACTCATTGTTCTTGAAGAATATTTACGTCTATTTGGATTAAATTGATGTCTTTGATGAATTAAGCGAGGTCTGGGGAGTCTTACAGTATTTACTTCACGTGCAGGTAAACAGCAACCGCGAAATAATTCGGTCTTTTTACCTCCAAACTTCTTTACTCGCCAAACTGATGTAAACCAAGACGCCGCCATAACATGTGACGTCACAACAGCTGATTTTTATGTAACGCCTTAATGTATAGGCAACTTGTTATACAAATGTGTATAACAATTTGCCTAGCATACAGGATGATATTTTTCGTGCAAATTGCTTATACAGCATCTTTCAATAATTATTTTAATTATGTAGCATGAAATTATATATTATTTGAATATTTAACGACATAATAATTAGTATCTAATTTATATTTTTCTTCAAAAATATGGTAAATATTGTATTATTTTTTGGAGAGAGATTAATTTTAGCCTTATTATTTTAATATTTTTATTCATATATATGTATATAACTATGTAGCAATATTTCTTATTAATTTTTTCATGTTTCTTCTAGTCTTAGTATATTAAGTTTGAAATAATTAAGATTGATTTGAGTGTATACTGTGTATATATATTTTTTATCTGCATATGGATTGGAATGGGTTGGCTATGTGTATTGTACTTTGTTTTATTTCAATACAATAAAAACCTTTTGAACTGAACTGAACTGTTTGATTTGCAATATAAAATTAAATGGCAATTAATGATAAAATTACGATAAGATTTGTAATAAACTTTCTAGCTTGTTTAGAATTGGCTGTGTAGTTTGGTATACCATAAAAAATTGTAATTTACATTAAATTCTATTATAATATACTTGTGTAATAATTAATTTTAATTATAAAGCCTGTTGTAAAAATGATAACATCCGACTGTAGATCTAGCATTTTTTTTTAATTATTTAGGAACTAAAAAAATAATAATTCAAGTATTTTTCAGTGTCAGGATGCAATAAAAAAAAATCATAAAAACATTCTTTTTCTCTTTTTATTTAAAAAAAAATATTAAAGATCCTTTGATCGTTAATAATCATATGGAATATTTACAACTATTTACTCTCACTACAGATTAATGATATGTGTTATAATGCAAACAGTAAATTATAATCTGGTGATATATTTTGCAGTGATTATAGTGTAAAAAGTAAAAAATAATCATTTTTATTTTTCATTAATTACAAATTTCATTTCAGATGATTAGGAAACAAGAATTATGCGCATTTGAAACCAGCTAATGCTAATATGCATGCAACAATATTATTGAATTTATGCATTGGAGTGCATACTTTAATAATATAGTCTTTTATAGAGTAACCTAAAATATCCAGTTCAATGCATCTTCAACACTAGAGTGGACATATATTTATAACTATTTTATAATTAATTATTTAATTAGATACAATTAAATTCGTTGGATGTTATACCTTGATGAACTGCAATAGAGGCTTCAAGTCAACTGATTTAGCGGTGTTCCCAACCGTCCTATCCAAACCTACGTAAAAAAAAAAAAAAATGAAATTGGTTTTCTGATACTAAAAAATGTTTATTAGAGGAAAATAAGTTCTTGATTCATTATCAAAAGAGCCCTAAATAGAGGGGTAGAATAATGTATTTAATAGATTTAATATTTACGGAGAAAAAATTCAAATTGTCTAACGTGGTGGCTTATGGAGAAAATTTTCCCGCCGAGGAACACTTGAAGCCTTCATAATAAAATGATATATAATATAAAGCAATATTGACGTCATAAAGACAGGTATGGACATCTGGTGGATTTTACCTGGGTGATTCTAAAAGTGTCATTGTTTTGATATCTGAGCTTTGCTACTGGCTAAAGTACACGTGTAGTTGAGTCATACTGATTCTATAGAGGCTGTTTTCAATGCCATCTATTGGTACTTTATGAGGTCAATAGACTGATAGGTAACTGTAACTATCATATTAAAATATTTATGTATTGTACACTAAATTGTAAAAATAATATCATTATATACATGGATAAGTAATAGATACTATTGGTTGTAAATTACACTCAAACCATTTAAAAACGTCCATATTTAAATCTTGAGGATGTTAAATTAAGATTTTAGGTGACTTTAACTCTGAAAATAGTTTAAGTGTAAGCCTTAACATAAAAATTAAATTCTTGATATTAATCATCAGCTAAAAAATCAACATCAACTCTAACACATTTGCCGGTATGTGTGTCAACAGCGGAGACTACAAGCTCAGTCCCCGAGAAAAGCATATGTGCCGTAACTTCACGTTTAGGAGCGGGGCGGGGGATGGGTGAGTCTGACGGCAACTGCGGGTCCATTCTCCGCATGCCGAGTTGAGGGTTTGTCGTACTTTCTTCTTCAGGTTCTGAGTCCAACGAGAGAGTCAAAGTGCCACATCGACTGACGCCCGAGTCTGTCACGAACTGTATAGAAAATTAAGTATTACTATCAGATTAAAAAAGGTGTGACGTCATGCAAAAGAAAACTGCACACTTTTACGTATCCATAACAGGGGTTTTATGGTTAAAATCAAGTCAGATCAAAAAGGAAATGGACGAGGTCATTAGTGGCTGCTGCGGCCGCGCGCTGGTTTGAATCAACTAACGAATATTGAAATCACTTTTCAAAATAAATAATTAATTGTAAAATAACTAGGAATCAAACGAAAATATTGAGCAATATGTAAAAAAGTATTTACTTTGGTACCCCTTTAAAGATATTTCGCAGCTTACCTGAGGTTTGCCGCCGTCTCCACTGGCCGCTGGTGCACAGTAAATGTTGAGGACCGCGGCGCTCTGTCCGGACCTGGCCGCCACGTAGCGTCTCGTCTCCGCGTGTCCGGGACTTAGTCGCTGTCCGGACGTCACGAAACAGTCCAGGACATCTGCGCACCATCGAGCACCGTCCCGGGACACCACCAACTTGCCTGGAGAATAAATTAGTGTCCGAAACTGTTTGGGATATCTATTATCTAAAGAGACTATTATACATACTATCCAGAATACAGCTTGCCTGAAGAGCCTGATGGTTCAATAAATGAAAGATTATCCCCGGAAGTGGAAGGATTTTGACTGAATTATGAACATTAAAAATCAAAGACTTTGCAGATATAGTGGAAATCTCTAAAACAAATCTCTCTGCAGCACACCAAATACCATACTGTGTATCTGTGTATGAATATAATTAGCTATCCTGGAAAACGAGTTAAGAGTCCAAAATTGACTGGACTTTACACAAAAAAATCAACTGAATGTGAACGAGAGTTCAGGAAAAGTCAATTGTTCTTGAAAAGAAATTTCAATTCCGTCAACATTTTGGACACTAAACTTATTATTTTATTGTTGATGAGTTATTGCTTTTTGCATATAATATACTTTTTGCTATATTAAAATATTGTCCAATTGTCTCAATCTGTTTAAAATAAATTTTGCCTATTCTGGATTGATATTGTGAGTGGTATAGTGTTTGTTTTAGATTTGTCTTTTGTTAATAAAATTTGTTATGTTTAGAATAGTTTGACAAGCACCATGAGGTTGCTACTCACACTGATATTGACGTGCTTATATTGTAATGTACAATCGAAAAGCAATAAAGATGAATATGAATATTATTGGGCGCTCATGATATGCATCCAAATTGCTCAAAGTTTTCATTCACAATTTTATGTATATGAATATTGATATTCTTAGTTGTGGATATTCCTTTATCATATTTACAGGGAATATTATAATAATATATTTATCATTAACTTATTTATAATATACGCAAAAATCCATACACGAAATTGCATTATTGAATGAATGCTATGTGCAGTGATTAATTATTATTTATTAATTAAAAATATCTTAAGCACTTAATTTTATAAATTAATAATACTATATGTTATTAAATTTATAATTTATTTACAATACTTAATTATAATTATTAATTAAATAATAAAAAAAATAAAAAAAAAATTATTTTATAATTTACTGTCATTATTTTGTTAACTTACTTGCAGGGTGCAGACCAGGCACGAATCTTTTGAGCACGCCGACCCCATACGAGTGCTTGGCCCTCCGAGCGCTGATCACGCTCGTGTCTAGTCCGTACAAAACAGCGCCCCGAAGCGTGGCCAGCGAAGAAGGCTGAAAATATTGATAAAGATGAATCGCAGTTAATTGAAATTTCGGAAAAGGCCCCCTTGAATGCAACAAGATTTGCAGAGGACTTTGAACTTGACATCAGTGGGTGGCATACATTTACATGGTTTGAATTGGATACGCCACATCAGTTTTGTGAAATTTGAGATAGAATTTTAACATGGAGCCTTATAGACGGAAACCGAAAATGGAGCTATTGTGAGGAAATCGCCCCCTTGAATTTGGCCATCAGTGGTTAAAATTCAGAACATTTCAAAATTCTTAAAATTTATTTTGTTCTATTCCATCTGATAGAAATTTTGAAATACGTACAACATTATGACGCCGTAGTTACTGAGATTTATCGTTAAGATCTTAAAATAATATATAAAAATAGGTGGCACATATAGTCAATGAAGAACAAGATGGATAAAGCAGCAATGTATTAGAATTAAATTGCTAGCAGCCAAGCACCACTTTTAAGCAATAAGAGCAGCGCTGCAATGCAATGGACATGAATTTTTATTGCATGCAAAAATGAATATAGAGGGTACAAAATTGTGTCAATTTGAATTTTCTCAGATTTTCCGAAGCATTTCAAAAAATTATTGAAAGTGCTGCCTTTCATGATCTTTACAGGCGTTTGGTTCGTAATAAATAAAAGGATAGAGTCCATTGCAGATGCATGAAGGGAACGTGGCAGCACTTTCAATATTTAAAAAAAAAAAAAAAAAAAAAACAAACAGGAATCGGGAAAAAAATCAGAATATCATAACTGGTCCCTCTATTCATTTTTGCAATAAAAAGTTTTCATTTAAGTTGTCCATCTCGCGGGAAATCGTCACTCTATGAAACTTTTGGAATACAAACTGTTATTGTTATGAGACACTGTTTTAGAATATTGTCAGCATTTACTTGCAGTTTACCTGAGGAGAGATGACTTGGACTCGCTGACCGAATTGCTCTCTGACGGCGTGTTGGAGAACTTCAGACTCAGAAAACCCTCCGACAAGGAACAGAAACTGTGCTGGTTGATCGGCCAATATCGGGTCATCTAAAACTTCAGCGATGTGCTGAAACAGGAGGACCTGGGTTCAATACCTGAGCGTGGCACAAATTTTTACATGAACTTTGGGCCATGTATGCGTTGAATAAAAAACTTGAATCCATCAATGCCTAAATTGCATCCAGCCCATAAACGTGTATGGCCTGCTTTAGAGAAGAAAATGTTGATGGAGATGAGAGATTTTTGGGCTAGCAAACGTATAATAATAATAATACATAACATGACGCCATATCCATTTACGGGGTAAGCCAGCAGCATTATTACCTCAGCCGTCTTCAAATTGCCCTCCAAAGCACTCGATTCTTGCATACTCCACTTGCTTCAGAAATACTCATAACACTCTTTTTGCCTTCTGCACTCTCTATTACACTGTGTACTTTTAACACTTCTGTTCTTCAAACATTCTGCAATCACATCCAACCAAACCTTTTTAGGTCTACCTAATCCTTTCATGCCTTGTACACTACCTTTAAACACCTGTTTTGCAATTCGTTCATCACCTATTCTCTCAACATGTCCAAACCAACGTAGTGTACTTCGTTCAAACTTGTCAATTACGCTTTCAATAATAATAGATATAATATATAGTCAATAATAGATAACATATTTAATTAATAACGTGACTTCTAATTAGTTCTTTGGAGTTTTCATCGTTTAATTTCTTCGATATAGGTAATTATTTTTTAGATGAGAATATATTAGAATTACTATATATTAGACAATTAAAAAGAGAAGGCAGTGAAAAAATAATGTTCTCCCAATTTTTTTTATTCACGGTTTCATTTCAAATTATGATGGGTTACTGTGTTTAAAAATTTGGTAATATTATTATGATTAACAAAAAAAAAACGCCTTTTAAATATTCAAAATAATTAACGAGTATTATCAAATATATTTTTGAATTAAAATAAATTATATATTATAATATAATTTAAATTAATTTTTAAATAAAGACAAAAACAAATTTAATGCAATATTTTAAGTATTGTGGTTTAAATTCAAAGTTTAATAAAGTTTTTTTTTTAATTTATTTTAATAAATTGAATTATGTTTTATTAACTATTATTAAAAGCAACTGAAATCTAATTGAGGTATGTTAGGTGCATAATTTTGTGTACTAAGAATAAAATTGTAACTCTTAAATGTGTAAATGACATCAAAATCCAGAAAGTAATTTAGTGTTCTAATATACTCCCTAATAATATTATGGTATAATTTTTGAAGACCGTTTGTGTACAGCGTCGTCATCTCAGGAGTCGAGTGATTTAACCTGGTCATGAGCCCCTTTCTTTACTTAGACCCCCTTATCCCCTTTGACGTCCACTTTATCTAATGGATATGTATCTAAGATTTGAATAGAACTAACAAGTAAAATTTGATAACTCGCTGCATGGTGGAGCAGAAGATAATGCTGTTAATAGAGCGTGAAGATCCACGTTCATTATATATCTAACGGATCTATGAGTCTAAGACTCAGATATATCTAAGACTTACATCGACAACTCGTTGCACCGTGGTCTTGAAGAGCCGTAGGACTGCGGTACTTTGGAACCTCAACATTCCCTCCCTGCACCACGAGATATCACCACGTCCATTCTATATCTAACGGATCTATGAGTCTAATGGCCGTAAGTTGCAGCCAACCTATCTTAGAAAAATCCGACAATTATCCGAGAATTTTAATGTTAATTAGTAAATAATCCACGGATAATCCTCGGATTATTCTCGGATAAGTGGCTGCAACTTACGACCATAAGACTCAGATATATCTAAGACTTACATCGACAACTCGCTGCACCGTGGTCTTGAAGAGCTGTAGGACTGCGGTACTTTGGAACCTCAGCATTCCCTCCCTGCACCACGAGATGTCACCACGTCCGTTTTTCTTTATCAAATATTCCACCTGGGTATCAGAAGTACTGTTAAAATTCAATATAATATACACTGGAAATATTTGGGAAAATCATTGAATCCACAAGCCAGATATGACATGAAGTTTCCAAGCATTAGTGCCACTGACTAAAATAAAAAAATATAGTCAAATTTATAATATCCCTTCTATATTTTCCAGAAAACTAAAGGTTTCTGGCCTTCGTATTCGTATATTTCAGCATTGCAATTTCACACATAGGTCAGTATTTTCTACTGCAAACCTCTGCACAAAATTTCAAAAGTAAATTACTAACAGAACTATGTCACAAACTTCATTTTTCCGGAATGAACATAATCAGAGTTGAAATAAATTTCATCTTTTATTCGCTTTAACGCTCTGTCCTCGTCCCCCATTTCGCACTATTTTAAAAGAAAAAAGACGAGAGTACTTATTATTATTTTTTCCCCTTCTTGAGCGTAAAATGTTTGAAATATTGTCTCAATTTATTCATCCTCAATTTGTGCGAGGAAAAAATAAGATTTGTTTTAGAGGTAAAAAGATTTAGACTTGTAAAAGATGAGTTGAAGACGAAAATTTTCAACTAGGGAATATCAAAATAATATACAACAAAAAAATTAGTATTTAAATACTAATTCTTTGATACAACACTGCATATATTATTTGAATAGAGAACCTCTATAATTATTTTTAAACCTCAAACGCCCTTGAAATCGTATTGCAAAACGCTGTGACATCATAATCATGCAAATAATTAATATGCATGAATAGAGAAACCCTTTAAATGACTAATATATGACTATGACATTTTGCAGCATGATTTTAAAGGTGTTGATTGCGTCCGAAAAAGCTAGAAAAAAATTCATAATATATAAAGAACTCGAGATTCTATATCCAAATATGCAATACAGTGCAATACTGTTATTTATTTCTAATTCTCAAACTACGTGTAGTATGTGTGCTATATTAACGTATATCAAACTGAAAAAATGCACTATGTACACTACATACTGGTCATGTTTGATGAATAAATATTAAGGGTAAGGTAACGCAAATCAGCTTTTTTTTTTAGACCCTTTTGATTAACATGTAAACCTTAGCAAATTCACAAAAATTCTGAAAAAATTGAAGAGACAGATTTTATAGTGCCTAAAAGCAATAGAAAAACTTTCAAGACAATTATTTGAGCCTATTTTTTTTTTAATTAATTTTTTTTAATTTTCAGCATAGAGCTTTCCCATGGAGAGCCAAACTAAAAACTTAATTTAAAAAAATAGGCTCGAATAATTGTCTTGAAATTTTATCTATAGCTTTTATATAGGTACTAAAATCTGTCTTTATAATTTTTTTCAGAATTTTTATGAATTTGCTAAGGTTTACATGTTAATCAAAAGGGTCTAAAAAAAACAGCTGATTCACGTTACCTTACCCTTAATCTGCAATAAAACATTCCACGCAGGTTAACTTACGTCCTTCCCGGAGTGTTTGCGGCAGAAGTCGATGAAGGCGTACGGCGGGAAGAGGTTGACGGGGTGCTCCCTCTGCGGACCGACGCTCCTCTTGCGGCCCTCGAACGCCAACAGAAGCTCGGCGTGGGCCGCGGGACGTCGCTCCTTGAACTGCGTCATCAACTCGGCACCGAACAGCGCGGCCAACATGCACTCGAACTGCTTGTCTATACCTGGAGACATGGTTGATTTTTTTGTGCAAAACAGTTTAGTAATACAGGTTGAACAATGCATTCGGGTTGGTTGATATTTTTATATATTATTCTGAACTCAGCAATCAAATTTTAAATAAAATAGGGAGTTTACGAGAAAGAGTATAAAAGTTAATAGGAAAGTAATGAATTATTTAATTAATTATTTTTTTTATTTAGTCATTTATTTATTATTACATTTTTTTACATGCAGCGATTAGCCAAATTGCAGAACATTATTACCATGCAATTTTTGCATTAGAGTTTGCCAACTAGTCAAATAAAATTTAATGCTTGATATTATAAAAAAAAATATTGTATTTTATATAATTTATCATTTTATGCTGTATGCTTAATATATTTATAGTAAAAAAGTAAAAATAAAAACAAATTATTCTAAATAATTTTACATTATTGCTTACATAAAATATTTTTATTTTTTAATGCATTAAAAATAAAATAAAATTAAAAAATATTTTTACCAATACTAAAAGCATAAGCTTTTAATTTTTAATACAATATTTAAATTGTACTGCGTTGGCTGGTTTGATGATATTGGTATTTGATTTAATGTTTTTTTTTTTTTTTTTTTTTTTTTGTAATTTGGATGAAAAAAATGAAATACTTTTAACAGTCATACCTGTAGATCCGTACGGTCCCCCTGTTGCCGGGAGCAGTTCTCTTAATGTATTGTCGTGAGCTGAGACCTCGTGAAGAGTGATGTCGACCGTCCCTCCCCCACAATCTGCCACCAGGAATCTGACCGGGGGTTTGTTGCAGGGCTCGGGGGTGGAGTTGGAGCTGTCACCGTTACTGTCACATAAGATTTCATACGATCAACTCTCTCGGACTTTTACCTTTGCCGGTGTGCGATATGTAATAGTAGCTTTATGTCAGCTGATTTTTTGGTGTTCCTACATCTACGTAAAAAAACGTGAATTCGTTTTTTCACAAAGAATAAATTTTTTTAAGGAAAATTCCTTTACAGAACTTCGGTTCAAACTGAAAAATACAGTGGATAATTCAAGATTTAGATTTTTAACATCTTTGTAACTGAGACAAGTAGAAAAAACACTTTGCTTCATTTTCAAGTAAGATGGACCTTAGCGAAACTAATTAACATCGCGAGGCGCACTCACTTGAAGCCTCCTATATATATATATATATATATATATATCGTAAGTTTTCGTGAAGTCACTATAAAGGTGCATTTCCATGGAGCGGGGAAAGCGAAAAAATCGCGTGCCGCAGTCAATAAGAGGTTCGGAATTTCCTCGCCTTGCGGGGAGCGATTTTATCGCAAACATGGCCGCCATACGAGATTGAAGCAAGTGCGCTTTTCTCGCCCCGCCAAGCCCCGCTCGACATCGCTTCACGGGAATGCACCTTAATACTAAACTTGACGACGTTTCAAGAGTCACTCTTCCTCAGGTGATCTGAGACTCACGTTTGTGCCTCGTGTTGTCTGGCCTGCATCAGCTGTTCTCTGCATTGCACGGCGGCCGCTTCTGGTTCAAGAACTACCAGTAGACGCTCCGCGCTTTCTGGGCTGCAAAGACCAGCCTGTAGAAATGAAGATTAAATAAATTATTATTTGTTGATGGAAATATTTTCAATGGAATTTTCATAATATATATATATATATATATTAGCAGAGAGAAAGAGGGGCCACATGTAACCCTCGATTTTTTAACTCTTGAAAATTTGTGGCTCAAAATAAAAGCTAAAATTAATACTAAAAATCGAGACTGAAAGCTTTGCGAACGTCCTTTGTTAAATAACATGGAAAAATTTATGGGTTATTAACGTAGAAACACAAATATGAAATTAATCTGATTACATGCATCTGTACATGCCACACTAATTTTACCTGGCCAAGGTATACACTCAGGTAACCCACCTGATATGCAGCCTCTCTGACCAGCTGGCGTGCGGGCTGACGCCATATTGCCGGCACCGTCACCACCCAGCGCACCTGGTCCGGCCCCGGTTTGTGTTGTTCTCCACATCTCTCGCTCAACTCCCTCAGTGCCAGACCTCGGAAGTGTCGGAGTGCGTGGGCGAACACGGCGAGGGCGGGCTGGGACTGGCCGTTAGTGGCCGCGATCGGAGTGTTGCGATGAAGGTCCTGGTAGTGGACATAATATTAGCAAATATTCATTTAACATTCATAACCCTGGCATTACCGGGGGGGGGGGGGGGGGGCGGGGGGGCGGGGGGTCGATACGACCCGTAACACTTTAAAGCGGGGAAAAAGGTGTAAAATAATTACCCTAAAAATAAAATTCTGAAAATAATTGTAATCGCTGTTAGTTAGCCACCGAGCAATGTATCTCCGCAAATAAAAATTAGTGAAAAGACAATAACTTTTTTTTTATATTTAAAAAGCGGGTCATTTCGACTCCCCCTTCCTCCCGATAAAGCGTGTGATTACCTTGATAATGCTAAGGTTAACAGTTTACAGAAAAAAACATGCACAGCATACGTATAATAATATTTTAATAATAATGATATTATTTTAATAATAATAATTATTTGAACTCTTATGAATGAAATGTCTATTTTAAATCCTTCAATTTTATAAAATTTAATTATGTGTATTATGGATCATAATCTCCAATTATACTTATTGTATGCAATTAATAAATTTACAATATAGCATTTTATTATTTACTGGAATTCATGGTTTCGCTGTTTTACTTATCAATTGACAGATGTATCTTATATTTTTGATATAGTGCATATTTATATTTTTATTTTAATAAGAAATATAATTTTGCTTTTATTTAATTTAACAGATTTAATTTTTTATTGTATTTGTTTAATTTTAATTAAATTTATATAAAAATTTATTGTTTGATTTTAAAGTTAATAGTTTATTTATTACAAACATTTTTTAAAATTAGTTTTTTTTTAAGATTTTATAGCAATTTGACTTATATTTTCTATTTTTCTTTTGTTGACAATTTCATCATTATTTTGACAACAGGATAACTTATTATCACGACATATTTTAAATTTTGACCTCCGCGATGTACTCACAGTGTCCCGATGAAGTGACATTTTGAACCTTTCAAAGAAAAGCCACTTCCTTGCTTCCTGGGCCGGAAGGTCGTGGAAGAAATCTCGAGCAGCGGAACCGAAAGCGTGGAAACTTCCACTAGGAGTCAGAAGCAGCGCCGTTGGTGTCTTGTGGTTCACCAAGCCCGAGTCACCACCTGAAGGTACCAATCATAATAAGCTTTAGCCAAAAGGTTCTCAAGTAAACATTATGGTCTCAATATCGAGTTTGGTACCTGCAAGGTACACTCGTTGCCTTGGAAAATTTCCCACTTCCAGCCTTGTTAATCACCATACCCGGTGTTATTCTTACGGGGAATAGTGATTAACAAGGCTGCAAAGGGAAAATGTTCTGAGGAGACGAGTGTAACATTCATTAGTTCTAGAACTCCACGCTATGTGATAAAATGCATAATTTTGGTGTTGGGAAGCCCATGGGTTACATTTAAGATTTAGAGGGAAGGAAAAAAGGGGGAGCTAGGGCTCGTACCACCTAAGATGTCCCGAAATAAGTGATAGGTTAACATGACACTCTCTCACTCGTTGCCCTTCCATTCTCCACAAATCACAAACGATTTTTAGAAAAGTACTGATCTTGTATGGTACACAAATTAATAATTACAAATATAACCTTAATATTATAAGAGTATAGGATTAAATTTACAGTTAACAGTTTTTTTTTTACAAGCATTTCTATGAGCTTGAAACTCGAGGCTGGGTATTGGGTAGGGATTTGTTGATAGCCACGGCTTTTGTTACGCATCCCAGCGTTCGCTGAGGTGCAATTGAGGGAACTGTGGAAACCTTAGTCAGGACGGACACCTCTACTTTTTATGAATGGGCAGTTAAAGTCTCCACTCTTCACAGAAACTCACCCTCCCAACGCCTCATGACGTGCACCTGTCTCCCCGGCTCTCTACACACGCTGTACGCGTAGCCACTGTGAGTTGTCCCCAAGTCTATCGCCACCACTGCGGCTATTGAAGTCTCCAGCCCGCGACTTGAGGTACTGTCTTGAGATGAGACGCCGGAGTCTGCAGATCCAGATCTGTACATAGAAATACGTGGTAAACATTTCTTATACGTATCAAGTAAATATTAGCAAATCTGATACTTCAAATTTTATCTCCTACGCGCTTTCGCGCTTATTTACTTGTGACGTATTAAATTTGTATGCTTTAGTATGTAATTATATTTATTCATACAGTTGATAAGAATGCACAAACCCAGATAAATTTGACATGTGTTTTCGTTGTAATGAAGAAAATTCAACAAATATAAATTAAAAATTATATAATAGTATTATATATAATAAAAAATTAATATATACTGTAATATTATTTAAAATACTTTAAGAATATCATCAAATTAATTTTCAGTTATATTTAAAATATAAATTAAATCAAATAAATTTTAATAAAATTTTTGTATTAAAAATTATGTTTTATTACAAAAAAAGAGAAATAATAAAAATTAGGGAGTTTTGTCATCTATTTAGTGTTAACCGTTTGATCTAGACTAAATAAAGAAAATTTATCGTTTTTAATAGCCTCTGATCTTTTAGTTCCTAGATGCTCATTTTATAGATATTCACTGTAAGAACAATTAATTTAAAAATTTAAATGGGAGGGAAAAATCAGATTGTTTGTCAGTGGTCAGTGCAAGTCAGTCTGTGTGAATTTCAACAAGAAAATTCTTTCACAAATATTATCAAGATTGCCCTGGTAAAATTTCATCATTCCAAAATTAAAATTAGATCCAGGGTTTCAGCTAGAGTGAACCTAATATCTTTTTCAGGGATTTCCCTATACCGTCGCCGCCGAATGGGTACACATGACGTCACAGGTGTCTTTTCATCGGCTATTTTTATCTCTGATAATATTGCTGCTGGAATAATTTTATCCATGCAGCCGTATCATACTGAGGCAATACTATTAACTGTGGACTGTGAAATGGCCATAGGGTCTTTAAGGCCCACCATCTACTTGCCAGGGTCATTGATTTTTGCCCATAAGGCGGATTCAGATGGCGACAGCGGCGATGCGACGCGATTTTATCACACAAGCTGTGAAATCCTATGCGGCGAGTTAATTCGCCAGGTTGCGGCAACGAAATTGCGTTAATTGCGATGCTCTTTTTTTTTAATCGCCAAATATGGCCACCAATGGGTGTCACAGCAAGTGCGCATTATTCGTGTCGCATCGCATGATAAAAATCACCATATGAATCCGCCTTTATTCCGAAATAAGTTGATCTAACGTCACGAAATTTGTCCTCCAATACCACCCTATAATTTAGTCCAACAAGCGAGAGTTCGACCAAGTAAATGACGTAATTTCGGTAGTTTTTGCTTCCGGTTGCCATGGTATAACTCCCGCAATCGGAAGATGCCGTACGTCATTTCTGGCAATTTTCATGGTCGAACTCTCGCTTGCTGGACTATAACAATCGTGTGACTTCAGATCAACCCCTGATAGACCCTTCTGTCAGGGTTCTCCTCACCTTGGAGCGGCCACTGCGGGCAGACGGTCGAGGGAGGGTGGCGAGAAGGACACATACGAGTTGGCGTGCTCATCACCAGGCTCCTCAGTCATGTACGAATTAGCTTGCTGGGGAGGTACGACCTCGAGACTGGAGACAGGGGAAGTAAGCAGCAAGTTAATATATACGAGTGTATTTTTATAGGTCGGTATTAAACGATACAATTTGTCCTTATTATACAAGAAAACTTAAACTCCATTTGTTTGTATATTGAGATGACATTTTCTTGTAAGGAAATATTGTATAATGCAAAATTGTATCGTATAATACTGGCATTTAGATACAAAGTACACATGCAATGCATGCCAGTAGAGAGAGAAGGTCACATGAGATCGGATGATCACCTGAGTAGCGGAGGCGCGCTCTCGATCTTCTGGACACAGAGTGATTCCTCAGCGGTGACCACGAGCTCCTCCACGCCCTTGAAGGCCTCTCGTTGTCCGACGTAAATCACTGAGTCTCCGTCACACGAGAGAGACGAGCAGGACGAGGCGTCGTGGGTCTGTAACAAGGTGAAATTATGTGACGAGAGATGGCACCACTGTAGAATGTAGCATTTATATCAACTGTCGAACGAGTATGATTAATACAATAATTTTGATTGTGATAATCTTTCAATTACTGTTATTTTACTATAAATATAAAGAATACAAGACACATACAGCTTACACATAATTGTCATGTCTTCATTGCTTTGAGCAGCATTACTATGTAGAAATTCTAAAATGACAAATATTAAATAAAAAATTTAATTAATTATAATTATTAATTTATCATAATGAAAATAATAATATTTATTTTATTTATTATTTTATCATATTAAAAATCAGAACAAATTTTAAATAAATTTAAATAATTTTTTGATAATTTTATATTAAATTAATTTTTACTGAGAATAAAATAATGATATCATTAAACTTACTTCGTCACGTTCCACAGTCTCGTCATCCTCGTCATCTCCATTCACGTGAAGCTCGGCCAGCCTCATCTGCTCCTCGAACATCTCCTGTTCCTGCAAGTCCGCCTGCCTGCACACATCACAACCCTAGTTAAAAAAAATTGCGCCTTCTCCTTTACACTTTTAATTAAAAGTGTACGTTTTTTTTAACTGAAAAACATTTTATTTCTTCCTCGCTCAAAATGAGGATGTAATGGAGATAATGGGTGCGATTCACGAAGCATTTAGCCAGGTTTCTAACCACGTTTAGCTTAAACACGTTTAAATGTACCTGTTTTACGTGTTAAACCACCTAGTTAAACGTGGTTAAGTTAAACATGGTTAAAAACCTGGCTAACTGCTTCGTAAATCGTGCCCATAATATTTCTAACATTTCCTGCTCAATAACAGGAAAGAAGATGAAATGTCGTATTTTCCCCTTTTTTTGCATCTAGAATGGCGTAAAATAGGAAGGAAAATAAATTTCAATAAGCGATATAATTTACTTCAACTCGAGGATCTCTTGCAGGAAAAATGAGTCATCAGAGCGCTAATAATAAAACAATATAAACATTCATTATACTTAATTGTCTAAGAACTTTTGTTATAAATAATTATTGTCAATTAATACTGCAGTCCCAATTAACCCTCTGCTCAAGTTTAAAGTCTCTAGTTCATTACGTAACTATAACAATGGATAAAAAATGCAGATTATAAATAATAATTATATAATGGCTTATAAATATAGAGCCATAGATTTAAGTAAAGACATTTTTTGGTATGAAATTTGGTACATAATTTAGTACTGAATTTAATATTAAATTCGATTACTAAAGATTTTTTAACAAAGTTATATTACGTGTATACAGTAATGTATTTTTGCATTGCTTGCCGCATGTGACCATGCATGCAATTTTATAATAATATGAGTGCCCTTAAAAGGCGACAAAAAGAATATAAAGAAAAACTCTGAAGCTTATGGACAAGTAGCAAACCATAAGACACGGACGTTTCTTATGGTTTTGAGGACGTAAACTTGCAAAATTCTTACCTGAGAATAGCTCGTAATTCGCTGTCTGAAGAACTACAGTCAATGGTAACTCCATCAACTTGAAGGGTCGATTCGGAACATCCCGTGTAACAGTTGTCATAGCAAGTACCTGGGGACAATGGCAAGTATTAACCATAATGTCACTAATGTCACACGGAGGACACTGTATCATAGATTTGGAACCAGCTGGCAACAAAATGTTAGTTTTAAATGAAGTATTTTTCTTTGAAAGTTTTATACTTCGACGTTCGATCGATAATATTTGAACATCAATGACAGAATCCCCAAGCACAAGAGGCATTCGCAAAGGCAAGTAAGCTCTATTCACTATAAAAATTTAACAGGCGCGGATCGATAAAAAAATTTCGAAGGGGGCTGCCTTCATAAGGCCAATGTTAAAAAATAAAAATTGGAGTGGGGGAAATGCCTATGTTGCCCATGTTAAATCCAAAATTTCGGGTGGGGCTGCAGCTCCCCCCCCCCTCCAACTCTCCCCCCTGGATCCGCGCTTGCAATATAATATATAATATCTTAAATAAACAAAATATTTTTGTTAACAATCGCACCTAATTATGTTCAAAATATCTGACCATATGACATGGGTCTGTTTTGTTTTTTTCAAATATAGCTGTAAATTGAGTCCCTTGTTAGTACTTTATAATTTGCAGGTAAAATTCGTCACACCTACATACAATATGACATGTTATGACATAATTAGACTTGTCGGGCCACTGACAGAGCATGGTACCGTTATATGAAGTAAGTGACACGCACGTCAGTTTCTTATGTACAACTTTTTGTCAACTAACTGCACCTCCAAACAGTCACTGATCTCTCCATTGTTTTTTGTGGAAACCGGAAATACACTAGTTGGAAAATTACTTTTTCAAATCATACTTTATTCGCCTCAAATTATTCTTTCCATTCAAAAACACCTTTTTTTTTTTTCCTTCCTCGCTCTAAATGATGAAACGGAGACATTTTTTTAAAACATTTCATGCTCAACAATAGGAATGAAGACGTAATCTCGTCTTTATCCCTATTTTTTCCCCCTCGAAAATGGTACAAAATGGAAGGAAAAGTACGAGAGACGGTTATAATAAAAGTGAGTAAAAATGGAAATTGTTTTAACTGTGGGGTATGTATTTTATTTTGCATTATGAAAGACATTAAATTTGAGTTATGATTGAAAGAAAATTAGTATATTTTCATTATTTTGAGTTAATTTATTTTTTATTGATTTAATAAGAATATAATGTAATTATTATTATGCACCCCTCTCCCTGATTCCTACCCATTACCCTGCCTTGAGCTCCAAACTCATAGGGGTGTACCCTTGTAAAAAAAAATCGCTAATTTGCCATCTTGTTGCACAATTTTTTTATTGCCAGTAATATGCAACTAAAGGATTGATTATTGTTCAATAATTATCAGATTATCACCTAATGCCGTAAATATTGATGATCTGATAGGGGAGTTCACTTTATTTTCAAACATGCAGACATTTCCTTATTATTATTTTTTATTTTGTTTACTAAATTGCTCTTCCATCAGTTCCATCAGCAAATATCTCTATAACATTATTTAATTAAAATATATATATTCTAGATGTTCGTGTACAACATAGCACAAAATGGAATCAGCGCCATTTCTTAGCGATTGTCAATAATTTGGTACTTTATTTTATTTAAATTTTAAAAATATTTAAAAATTATAATTTTTAAATGTCTAATGAAATAAAATAAGGAAATAGAAAAAAAGCGTGTAATTAATAAAAAAAAAATTACAAATTAAATTATTTTGCTTTTAACAAATTTTAAAAAAATAAATTAATTAATACACAATAAATAAAAATAATATAATATTTGTTCTTTGTATTAATTTACAGTAAACATAAATTAAAAAGAGATGCATCACAATGAATTTACATTTCTGTGGTTAAAAAAATTTTGTTCTATTTTAATTAACTGATATCTTGATATTCTAAGTAGCCACACTCAATCCTCACTATATTAGTTCATTCATACAGGGAGTTTGAAGTTAGTTTGAACAACTTTAAATTAATTTTCTATGCTTATTTTTGTATGATATACTGGAAAAAACAAAAAACATTATTTTAAACAATAAAAATGCTGTATTTAAAAATAAAATATATATATATATATATATATAAATGCAAATATTATCCGCAATTATATATAGGTTATTCTAACAATAGTCTGTCCGGGATATTTAAATTACATTTCAACCAAGATATTGCTTTTGCATGACTAATATTCGTATCATCGCAAGTGTTCTACATTTCTACAGGAATTCCGCTTTCCTGTTTCGGCCTCTTCCTTACCTCCGAGAAGTGAAGGGAGCCTCCGATCTACTCGAGCTTGGAGAACATGAAGCTATTGTCCATTATCTCAATTTAGGGTAACCGATGCAATTTTACATCAAGTCCCAGGATCGTGTCTTTCTCTGGGTTGATTTAGAACCATACTGCGCGTCACATTTGATTAGGTTTTCGTCGTTTTTATCATGTTCTCGTTCATTAGTTGATTGCAATGAAGTATCTACAGTCAAATTTACACGGCATTCCTTCCGGAAGTAGCCGAAAGTAAGAGGTTTCTAATCATATTTCGATGTAGCAATTTCACATAGATCAGTACACCCTTTCTGTAAAATTTCAAACTCGAATTACTATATAAAAGAATAGCAAAAATTTGTTATACTTCCGGCTACTTCCGGAGGGGATATCATATTAATTTTACTGTATCTAACTGAATAATTTCAAGTATAAATATATTATTATGATGACTAATGTATACAGGCTTCAATGTTAACAATGTTATGGTTATTATTATTTATTATTAATAAATAAATAATTTATTATCTGATAAAGAAAATGTTTTTTTTTCTGCTACTGGATAATTTATATTTTTATGTATTTTCAGAATTAAAAAAATGTTTACAGCACTTTCCTGTATTATCTCTGGCACTTTCTCAATTAAAAATTAGAAGACTCGAGGGAGTTGGAGTAGATGAAATAAAATTATTTTAGCTCCATGAATTAGTGAAAAGAAATTAGTTTTTTAACTTTAAATTAGCATTTTTGCCATATTGTTCTTCATTTTGTTACAAATTTATATTTAATTTAAAACAATTTACTATAATTATATAATTACTTCAATAGTAGTACAATGCATTAATTTATGAATAAAAAATATACAAAATAAAATTATGATTTAAATTGAAATACAATAATTATATAAAGAAATTTTATTTTAATTTTTTTTACTAATTTTTAATTTATTTTTTTAAATGGAGAATATTCTAACAAAATAATACTCTAGTAATTCTGTAGCACTAATTCTATACGGGTCTTTCACCATACGTCACAAAAATATGACGTCACGTGAATGTAGGCAAAAAGCACCTATTTAACATGGTAGTAGCATACCAAAAACTATTTATTTTCTGCGATATGACAATCGTTGTACATTTGACAATTATTTTATTTGATAGATTGAGATGTCAAGTAAATGGAAAAAAATTTAAAAAATACAATATTTGCCAATGATATCTGTGAAAAATACAATAAATCATTAAATAAAATGTAAATCGACTCCAAATTTCACGTCAATAATGACCATTTTACGACACTTATGCACTGATATTGACCCTAAGATTCTTAAAAAAATTCAGCCAATCACCGGCCATTGCTTTCCCCGCGGACTTTTGAATACGAGGGGGAAACGGAACAACAAAAATTAATGATAAAGAAACTAGGTAAAAAAAAAAAAAAAAAAAAAATGTGTATGTTCAAGTTATGTATATTTATTTCTTACGTATATATTATTGTTAAAAAAAAAATAAAATATGTTAAATTAGGAGGAAGAAATCAAGTGATTCCAGTTCCCTCTCAGTACCTACTGCTGAATGTAAACAACAACAAAGCCAAGCAAACGCTATATAAGAAATCAAAAGCTTGGACAAAAACAAATGCTTACTAAATCGAGTAAAATGTAATGAAATGATCTACATTGTCCATAATATATTTAGGAAGTAAGCAAACTCTCTCAGTTTTAAACTTTTCAATTTTTTTATTAGTATATCAACAATTAAACACTTATTTTTTATGAAATACATTTTAGTTGTCATTTTTAAGAATAAATTTTTTAATTTTTATGCACAGTGCTAAATTTCTAATGTGTAACCTTAAAAGTTTAATTCCCAGAATTGAAGGTAAATTATTGGTTCAATGAGCAATACCGCGTCTACCATGCTTGACATAATCTCTGTCCACTTCTCGCCTCAATTGCTATACCAAACCACCAGTGTTGGTCACAGGTTCGCGCGATTTACTAATAATAACACCACAACTAACGATATCTCCTGTAACTGTTTATATTATTTATTAGTACTCAATAAAGCAGAACATCGTAATTTTGTTCAAAAGTGCAATTTCAAGTGGCAGGAATAACAGATTGATAGACTAACAAATACACTTTTGGGATGCAGTATTATTTTTTTTTATTATTATGATTCAATTATAATATTTGTTAGTAATAAAGTAAATTATTTCAACTTCGTAATTTTCAAAGTTATTGATGTGTTCAATAAAAGACATTCATGATATAAAAAAATTTTATATCACTTAATTAATTATTTAAATCAGAATTAAAAAAAAATGATAAAATTAAGTATTGTATAAAATAATTGTCTTATTTTCAAAAAAAATTTATATATTTATTTATTATAATATCATAATAAATTATTATTTTAACAATATATAATATACTGCAGTGGTAAATTTTTATTATTTATTTAAAAAATTAACTCTCAGCATTTATTAAAGCTATAAACTGTAAATTTCTTAAAGTGATTAACTGCCAATTTCTTACAAATATCTTATTGTTTTTAAAAGTCAAGTAAAACGAAGAAAGGTTTCTTATTATGCAAATTAAATTTAATATGTTTCAATACGTTAATATATGTTCGAAATATAATTATGCTGTTTAATCTTGATATCTCAACAAGGCTAACAAGGATGCTAGAGGATAAAAATATCATAAGAACACGGATAAACCATGAATTATATTACTGCATTATTTGTACTGAACGTTAATTGTCAAAAAGCCTGGTACACTTCGTATACTGCAGTGAGCACCATCAGTCCACTTACATATATGTAACTTATATACATATAAGTTACATATAACTTACATATATAAGTTACACTTACATATATATAGTTTATATATACATATAAACTGCCTCTTATTTGGCTTACATGACAACAATGTTGGAGCTCGAATAAAGTGACTCACAGTATCTTTTCCACCTCCACCGAGGTGACCTTACCACAACAATAAACAGAACTGCGAGTTTTACCAATATTGTTGGCTACTCTGACCATCACGCAGGACAAGTGCCCATATATGCAGTATAACAACTATACAGTCAATAGCAGATAACATGTACCAACAATGGTTCTTTGTTGTCAAGGTAAAGATACAAATTAAGTTTAAATTCCCTACTTCTACCTTATCACAACTCTATTAGATTGTTCGCATTCTAAAATATGCCCGTCCACTCACTAATCGAGCGAGCATCGTTAATAATGCAAAAATGCATATAGAGAGCTGTGATAAGCTAGAAGTAGAGAATTTAAACTTCGTACCATGACAGCAAAGGAACATTTATTTTTATTTGCTATTGACTGTACACTGAAATGTGAAGGGAAAAATATCTTCTATTGATATATCCTTAATTGTGAATGTTTACTTTTTGGCAGCTCAATTAATCTTTTTTCTAATCTACCTGAGCTCTAGAGACTTGCAGACAAAAGGTATAATGGAGTATTGACCCCAATTTTTTTATTGCAGAAATGGATAGAGGGTGAAAAGTTATGCCACCCTGATTTTTTTCAGATTTTTTTTGAGACCTGGAACTATTTTTAAAACAAATATTGAAAGTCCTTTTTGTGACGTCACGCGGCGATAAGTCCTATCTTTTTCTTAAAAAGAACTTTCAATAATTTTTTAAAAATAGTTCCCGGGCTGTGAAAAATCTGAAAAAAATCAGGGTAGCATAACTTTGCACCCTCTATCCATTTCAGCAATAAAAGAAAATTGAGGTCAATAATCTATTGTATATAATAGCTTCAAAGTTAAGTACGTCTCCTTAGACTAGCTTCTGAGTAACATCGGTGACAGAGTAGTTTACAAGCTGTGCAGATTGGTATTGGATTTTTTAATGTAATTTCTTAATTTTGGATTATTTGAAATTTATAAAAAGAAAAAAATATTTTTTTTATTTAGTTTGTGAAAATTAATTTAAATAACTTTTCGAATTCCAACCATATAATGTATTATATAATCATAAATAATTTGATTATATAATACATTGGAAACCGAGTATGTTGTAATTATCACTCTTTTATTTGCATACATTTTAGCGTATCAATATTCGGGTAAATTTTAATTTATAATTTAATAATATAATATGTAATTTATTTTACTTAAAATGACCAATAAAATTTAAAAACAAAAAAATTTGAACATTTGTTCATATATTTTGAATCATTTATAATAAAAAAATATTGTATTTTTTTAATAAATTTATGAAATTTTACGTAATAAAAAGTACAAGCACTAATTATTAAGAGACGCATAATTGGTAGTATTTATATAAAATAATTATATAAGTAATAATATATGTCAATCCATACACGAATTTCGCTTATAATTATGTTAATGAACGCAAAGATAATTATATAATAGATCATATATTATAATTGAAAAAGAACTAGATATTATAAAATAAATGTAATAAGTTTTGTTCCCTCGTTATGCATAATTATGATATGAAGAAATTTTGTATATTTATGTTTGATAATTTGTTATATCCCAGTGCAGTAATCAGTTTGAAATAAGGACAAAATGAGTTTTATAATAACAATCGCCGCTCTAGAATTCTGATAATCTTAATACATCATAATTATATTTACACGCGATATAGTTCGTGTTCTTGTGTTTTATACTGAATCTATTTTACAAATATTTAGACCGAAATGATTACAAATGTACTGAATTACTTAATTCGATTCTTCAACACAGATGTTACATGTCAACCTAGCTAGTTGACGTTTTTTTAAATGACAAAAATAGAGACATCCTTTACGTGTGGTATTTGGTGCAATGGTTAACATTACCGACTCACAAAAAAAGTTTTAAGTTCGATTCCAGACTCGACAATCTTTTTTTCTCTAAAGAACACCTATAACGACATCAGGGGAGGTGATGGAAGGCATCAATTGCTGACCATCTTGAATGAAGTTTTCATGTTTCCCTCAGTTACAAGTAGGACAATGTTATGGTGCAATTTTAGGTCATGCAGATACAAGTAATTAATAAAATTTCATTGATTATTAAAATGTTAATTAAATTATTACTTTCATTACGTGTTCTAAAATATTTATTAAAAATTGTGTTAGGAGTGTTATTAATTATAACTTACAGTGAAGGTATGATAAATATAATTACGTTGTAAAATTATTCGCTTTCTCTCATTGTTAATTCTATTACAAACAAGAGAAGTTGAATGTTATTTTAAAACCTATTATACTGCGTTTGAGGTATAATCGTCAGTGTTAGCGTTAATTTAAAAAAAAATAACTGAATATTCAATGCAGTAGAAATAATATAAAAATAATTTATTCTATTGTTTACTGAGGGAACTGTGGAAATCTTGAAGAACAATTGGAAAACAATAGAAAACACTATTATAATACTCACCATACCATCTACTACAGTATAATTATATTTATGTATATATATATATATATATATATATATATATATATATATATATATATATATATATATATATATATATATATATATATATATATATATATATATATATTATTATATAAGAATTATATAGGGGTATTATTTATGAAATTACTTATTCATATCTCATGCAGTATTATTCAATATATCAATTTTTACTCGCAAATCTATTAAATTCCTTAGTAACCATTTAGCAATTAGCATGAGATCAAACTGAAAACCATCCATTACGAACCCTCCATGAACTCACTGTTATAAGTATAACAATATTAATTCAAAACCATTTATTATTATATTTTTCTTGTAGGTTTTAAATATTTTATTGTAAATTCAATGTTATCTATTTAATCAAGAACACATAATTAAATATATTAACAAACAGTATTAATTTTAAATCTTACAATGTTCAGGGATATAATTCAACAAATTAAATTTTTAAGAATTGTGAAATTTTTAATTGTTCTGTTGATTATTGCATTTTTTTTTTTGCTGCGTTATTATATCACATTAAGTAAGTTTAAAGGTCATCATATTTCGTATTTATGTTGAAGGCGATGTTGAAACGTTTGTTCATTATTTTGAGATAAAATCTTAAGAGTTGACTATCCAACATAGTAAAATTATCTTGAACATGCAGTTAATGGAAAGTCTTTTGTCAAAATGTTATTCAAATGGTCTTGCAAAATTACTGCACCGTAGGTTAATAATATTATAGAATACATATTATTTAAAATAAAAAATGCTTTTATACTGCAACTTACTATTTATTTACATATTTATGCCAATTATTGTTCCTAGATAATCTGCATGCTGCAAATGCAATATAAATAAGAAAGCTTCAGTGATGGAATTAGCACACCTGTGAATATTTACGTTTGTGCTGCAAGTTTAATGGAAAGTTTTTGTTTAAAAGTGCTGGTAATAGTTCTACAAAATTACTGTACCATAACTATGAAGTATTGGTCATTTTAAATTCACAGATCAACCAGCAATATTAAATTAAAATATAAATCAATCGGCTGATACAAGTTTAATAATTTTAATGATCTTCAAGATCTAAAATATTAATAAAAAATTATATTACATTACAATACTTTTTTAAATTATAATATTCATGTTTTTTCTATTATTTTTAAGTAGTCTTACCCTCTTTAGTTGTATTCCTCCAATTTTTGGCAAAGGAAAAGCAATATATATTTTATTTAATAAAACCCTATTGGGTACTTCTATTTACTAATTACATACTACTTTTGAAACCCCGAACCTTCCGAAACCCTAACTTGAGCGTTTCGCGGGCTCTTCTGGAACGGGGGCGGCCACGGTCTTGCAAATCCATACCGGCATTTGCCTGCGACTGAGGGAAACGTGAAAACCTCAGCCAGGATGGACGCTACAGCTTTTGTCAATGAATCGGAAGTGCAATGGTCGAAAAGCAATATAGGAACAGCAACGAAAGCAACAGCTCTTTTTTTTTTTTAGCTGCCTCACGCAGAGCACAAATTTAAGGGAGTCTGATAAATTTTTACAAATAAAGCATAAAAATATGCATATTCCGGCGATTGCAGAGATGTTGCTTAAAGTTAAACAGTTGCTTATCCTTTGCTTATCCTATGTTATGGCATAGGATAAGCAAAGGATAAGCAACTGCTTAAAGTTAAATATATATGTTATTGTTCTAATATAAAGAGCAACACTCAATTTGTATAGTTTTATTTCATTAGATATTTAATCTTATTATTCGAGGTATATCTATAGTATATTCCGTATATACCAGATAAATGCTGCCCCAATATTTTTCAAATGTATTACTTGCAACTATGGGAGGAACTGGAAGAGTTCATTTACTAAAAACAACGATTCCATCGATTACATATTTATGTTAACCATAAAAAAACAGGGGTAACGTAGATAATATAGTCGTCTCAATTTACATTGTTGTGACGTCACGTGACCCTCCATATCGTATTGGAGGACAAATGAAAGGGTTTATGACGTCAAACTAAAGATAACCTGAGATGACTATAACAATGTTTAATTTGAAATAAATTTAATCTTTTATTCGCTATATTTATAATCTCTCTCTTCGTCTATTTCCATCCTATTTTGAACAATTTTTTAGGAAAAAAGAGGGGAAAATACGAAATGACGTATTTTTTCCTCTATATACAATGTTAGAAATACTGTCTATTTCAACCTCAATTTCAGCGAAGAGGAAATAAGATGTGTTTTAGAGGTAACAAGATTAGATTTAGATGTGTAAACGGTGTAAAGGACAAGTTGAAGACGTAATTTTTCAACTATGTGAAATATAATACTCTAGAGTGACGTCACACAAGTTTTCCATTATCCACAGTGTACGTCACGGTTATGATCGTGGTGGTCACTGGAGAATGACCATCTCTCCTCCAGCCGGAAACCACTGGACACACATCTTAACTCTGGTCAGCATACTAACCCAAATATTAACAAACTCTTTGTTATCTACTGGAGATTGTTGTTGTTGAAAATATAAACATTTACATTAACTTACATTCAGATTATTGTTCTTGCAGTCATCACGCAACTATAAATAAAATGTGCAATTTTTTTACAAATTATATTCTACTGGAAAAAAGTCATATATTTTTAAGTCTGTTCGTAAACACGCGTATACACAATAAGAAAGAATCGATTATTTGTATTATGTTCCATGTACAGAAGGTTCATCACAAATAATCTATTCTTTCTGATTGTGTATTTACGAACAGACCTAATAATCCTAATATATTATTGTCAAGATTAGTCTCTTGACAATTAAACGTTAATTTAAATTTACATTCATTAATGCAAATGCCTTCTCAAATTGATTAGCAAATTAGATGATTATTTAGTTTTACAAATTCTGTTCTACCGTGGAAACAAGACATTGATTTTAATTAACTTCAATAATAAACACATACATAAAAATAAACCATATTTACTCCATCTAGCTTCTAACAATTCAAAAGTATTTGCTCAAAAATGTATTCTTTTAGTTTATTATTTATAAAGTTGAATATATTACCAACTCACTATTAAAGGTGAACTGAAGGGATTGCTTTTTCTTCCCTTTAGGGAACCTTATATTACCTATCCCATCCATCTGCACTAATTTTTTCATGGCAGATACTTATTGTGCTGCTGTAGGACAATTAGTGAAAAAGTGAAGTTGTGACGTATCAGCGACGGTTGGTTGACTTAAAACTCGCCGCCGTGAAAAAACACACGAGCTACCGCGAGCGACCGCGGAAACTGCCGAGGGAGCGGCGATCGGCTCGCGATCGCCACTCTCTCGGCAGTTTCCGCGGTCGCTTGTGTGTTTTTTCACGGCGGCGAGTTTTAAGTCAACCAACCGTCGCTGATACGTCACAACTTCACTTTTTCACTAATTGTCCTACAGCAGCACAATAAGTATCTGCCATGAAAAAATTAGTGCAGATGGATGGAATAGGTAATATAAGGTTCCCTAAAGGGAAAAAAAAGCAATCCCTTCAGTTCACCTTTAATAATTAAATTTCATTTTTTTAGGGCTCACCAACTCCCTGTGATGAACATACAATAAATTTAATATAATTGGCCATTCATAATTTTTTGTTAAATTTCTTAAATACTTTCGCACATATTTAATTTATATAAAAATTTATTTAATAGCAAAAACTCTTAATACTCAAACAATATTTAAACAAAAATCATCACTTTGCTTATGACTTTTATAAATTAATTGTATTAATTAACACTAATTTATTTCTTATTTTTATAAAAAAAAATTAAAAGTTTTTGAATTTTTATAAATTAAAAATATTAAATAACTAATTTATCAAATTTTACAAATACACTTTTTTGATCAATTAAAAACTAAAGCCAGGCTCTCTCTTATTTTACATATCAACATCATTCCAGTTAAATAATAAAATAAACTTACCATCATTATTAATAGCAGCTTGGCATACAATAGACTCATCACCAATATAATGTCCAATATCATTATTAATAGCTTCAATCACTTGTCTTCTATTATCCACTGGTTCACTTATCACCATTGCGGGAGTTGCATGTTCCAAATTACCGGTCATCGAACGTTCAATTGCCGATATTTGTTGTCTTCTCGGTAAAACATGTTCAATAAGTGCGGGAGATGAATGTTCTAATATACCGGCAGTTGCATGCTCGATCGCCGGTACTTGTTTTCGTCTTATCGGAATACTATATTCAGCGAGAGAAGCATACCCCACTGCACTTGCCATGGTATCTAAAGTTATACTAAAGTTTGTTTAGAAAGAAGAGGTATAGCTTTCAATCCCCGCCCTTCCTGCATATAACACCGCCTACACTTTCTACTCACCGTACCATGCAGTACGTAACCAAGTGGATCTGTTTATATTGTGTAATTAAAAACCATAGCTAGCTGTTACCGCTATATAACTTGTATCATGTTGGGGAGTTTTTATACTAAACTTGTTATATTTGTATGTTTTTATTTTTACCGTAAAAATAATCTATTAATTATTTTAAAATAAATTTATTTTTTTATAAATTTTATTTATAATTAATTAATATGTAAAATTTATTATTAGCTAAAAATATTAATTAGTTTACGTCTCAATGATTTAAAGAATAAAAATTTTGCAATAAATGAGACAAAAAAAAATATTAGAAAAATACACAACCCGCGTACTAGCTTGATGAAATACACTTAAAGTACGTACATTTGAAGTCATTGAAACTCCCTTGACTTTTAATCTTATTGGGGGATTTAATAACAATTTTATTTATTTATTTATTTATGTGGGAGGTGTGGCGCAGTGCGCTTGACCGGGTCTCGTCAGATCACCGAAGTCAAGCAACGCCGCGCGTGGTTAGTAGTTGGATGGGTGACCATTTTCAACAAAAACCACGTTTCCCACCCAGGGGTAAATCGTTGCGCTTTTCCACTATGTGGTTCCCCTGGCTTTGGACCATTGCACTTCCGGTTCATTGACAAAAGCTGTAGCGTCCATCCTGGCTGAGGTTTCCACGTTTCCCTCAGCCGCAGGCAAATGCCGGGATGGATTTGCAAGGCCGTGGCCGCCCCCGTTCCAGAAGAGCCCGCGAAACGCTCAAGTTAGGGTTTCGTAAGGTTCGGGGTTTCAAAGTAGTATGTAATTAGTAAATAGAAGTACCCAAAAGGGTTTGATTAAAAAAATTAAAAAAAAAAAATAACAATTTTAAATTATTTGATTCTTCGAAGTTCGAACCTCTTTTATCTCCTTTTATTATAGTTAGATTTGTTAGCGAGTTAAAATTTATATTTGAACAGCAAAAAATAAACAGTATAATATAATATTGTCTTTTGTATTTCATAATTCATAATATTTATTGCTTTTCGATTTTAATATTTAAAAGAAAAAATTAATTCAGCAAATATAATCTTCACTACATTGTCAATGTTTATTTATTTTTAAGTAATTCGAGGTTGGTATTCACGAAGAGCTAAGGAGCGTTTTTGGAAGAAGCGTTTTTCTCGCGGCTTTTACCTGGTAAAATAAACGCTCCTTAACTCTTCGTGAATACTACCCTGATCTATTACTAAAATAATTTCTCTGAAACATAATAGTCGTATTTATTAACATTAATTGAATACAATTTTCATTTTAAATATTCAACGAAAAAACGTGCTAGGAAATAATTATTGAAGGCAATGCACTAAGTTCGTGCACTTGCATCAATACTTTACAAAGAAATATACGCACGTTGTATTCTACTGATCAAAGTTCATCAGTCAGTTGAGATCAAGATGTGGACCTCGACGCTCTTCTTAGGTGAGATGAAGCAATTAATTAAAGATACGGGAGATACTGTAGCCAGGGATATCTATTTTACTTATGCTTACTTTTAGTACGGGGATTGTGATATAGAAACTAAATTAACTTAATTAAAACTTATTATAGAAATTTTTCATTTTTATTGCTATTAATTGCATGTAATTTAAATGTTTCTTTGCTTTAATTGTCAGTATTCATAATATATAACTAACTTGATTTTTGCTTTGTATTTATTGTGTATTATATAACAATGTGAATAATCATTCGCTAAAGAAAGGACATTTTTTTTAAATTTTCTGAACATTTATTTTGTATGTGTATAAAAATAATCTGTGTTGAAGTGAAGAAAGTGTTTTATTAATTAAAACATCGATATGACGCTGTAAAATGAACCACATAATATTCTTGTACCATTAATAATTTTTATGATTATGGCACCATCCTTGGTAGTTGAATGATGCACCGTTCCCATTTTTCAGAAACATTAATAAAAAAATGAGAAATTTTTTGAGCAAATAAAAAAAAAAACAAGTACAAGTTTTTGAAATAGGACATATAAGTTGGAATGCAGCCCCCCTAGCCCCCCCCCCCCTGGATCCGCGCCTGCCCAATCCTGTAGCTAATTTGTTTGTTTACTTTGTTTTGTTTTGTCTTTCCACAGCAATGTTCGGCGTCTCGCTGGTTGCTGGTCTACCAGGGGTTGAAAATTTCCGCTGTGGAGACGGTGCGATGGTGGCGCTACGAACGGCGTGTGATGGAACTGTGAACTGCAAGGACGGATCTGACGAAGGAGTAGCAATGTGTTCCAAATCCAGGTAATATTTCAAACTGGGTGGTGAGAATTCAGTTTGATTGTGTGTTGTGTCTGAACAATAGTATAAATAAAATATAGTTTGCCTGCAAATACATATGTCATCATTTTGAAGTTGATGGAAATTTGTTGTTTTGAATTTTAAATTATAAGGTAATTGAGGAATGGAAAATAATAATTTAGGTGTATAGGACATTAAGTAGTACCGTTAATAAAAGGCGCGATTCATGAAGAAATTATTCACAGAGATAGAGAGATTTCTCGCTATGCAATGTCATTGCATGGTCATATATTATTATATATAATTTTGAAGTTGACCGGTTCTCGTTACATCACCGATGTCAAGCAACGTCAAGCGTGGTTAGTACTTGGATGGGTGACCGTTTGAAGTTAAAGTTACTTTGCTCTCTTCCTGTGGTAAATTCATCTCACTTTTCACCTAGTGATGCAGTGACGCATTTGTGTGTGGTTCCCCAGGCTTTGAACATCACTTTGGTCCATTGAGGAAAATTAGAGGTGTCCGTCCTGATTGAGATTTTCCACGGTTCCCTCAGTCTCACCTCAGCGAATGCTGGGACGCGTAACAGTTCGTGGCCACCTTCCTTTCCCTACCCATTACCATACCGCTAGCTGGAGGCATTTAGGAGTGTATCCTTGTAAAAAATGTTGTTAATAACCACATGTCTGAATTTTTGACATGCAACGTGACAGATGCTGGTCCAAGCGGTGGTTCCGATGTAACTACGGTGCGTGCATCCCTCGAAGGAAGAAATGTGATGGACGCAAGGACTGCAGGGACGGTTCAGATGAGGCGAATTGTGGAGAACAGGTCGGGAGTTGCGGGTAAGTTGTCCGGGACTGTTTGTCGTCTCCTGCCTATTGTTTGTATTTGAGGTCAATGGAGTACCGACCTTATTTTTTTTTTTCAGAAATGGATAGAGGGTGCAAAGATATGCTACCCTGATTTTTTTCATATTTTTTAGAGCCCGGGAACTATTTTTAAAAATGAACACGTTATTTTTAAAAAATAGTTCCTGAGCTCCAAAAATTTTGAAAAACATCAGGTTAGCATAACTTTGCACGCTCTATCCTTTTCTGCAATAAAAAATAAATTAAGGTCGATACTCCCTAGACCTCACAAAAAATCTTGTTAGGATCAGGGTTATCTCACAAGTTACATGATACATAGGCTTTGTTTCGCATGTATTTACAAATCATTATTTCATTAGGTTCATTCATGGATAATTTGCAATGTAAAATGGTAAAATCGTTAGTTTACCGAGACCCAATCATTATGGAATTGAATAGTCGAATTTGTTTCTAATAACCCTTTTTATCCCAAATATTTATAAAATATTTCACAAATATAATTTTTAATTAAAAAAAATAATAATAGAAAAGAATTAAGTTACAAAAAACTAAAAAACATAACAAAAAGAAAGAAATATATATTTTTTAATAAATTATTTACTATTTATAAAATAATTAATTATTAATAAGAATTTTAATTTATTATAATACTTTATTTACAATTCTATTTTAATTTTCCAAACACAAATCCATTTAGTTAGTATCAAACACCGCTTCTTAATTAATTAACACACCATAATGCAGTACTCATGGATATTCTCGCTATCAAATATTAAATTATACGTTTTTTACTACAATTACCGACCGTCCTTTAACAAATTTCCATGGCTCCCTCAGTCACATATTGGCGAATGCTGGGATGAATTGCTTCTATTGCTTGTGTACGTTTTAAAAGGTACCCACAAAATTCTAAGCAATGCTAAGTTAAGTCGTTGGGTAGATGAGATGGCTAGAACCAGAAAGTTAAAATATATAAAATAACCTGTGACCAGTTACCCTAAAACAGGCTCAGTTAAGGCAAAATCAATTTTAAGTATAAAGTTCAATAGCCAGTCTAATGGAGCCAGCTCATCGCCAGGAGTCTACTAAACTAGCTATTAAACTTTCTACATGACTCGTTAATGTACTGTATAATAAGGATAAATAATGTCCTAAAAAAAGTTGTATAGTGATAACCCTAATATTATTACAGGCTGTCTCAGTGGCGCTGCAGTACAGGGGTTTGCATACCCCTACGTGCGGCGTGTAATGGAACTACCGAGTGTGAGGATAAATCTGACGAAACTGAGGACATGTGTAAGAATTCAAAGTAAGTTATTGTGGTTATTAGAGTAGGTACAGTTTATAACTTGGCTTAGACTAGGTTTGTATATAAATTCCTTATAAAGCACTGTTGTGCTTTATAATCAACTATTTCAAAATTATTTCGTGTGCTTATATTTTTTATTTTAATTTTCAAATATTTATTTCAGAAATTAATATAAATAATATCTTTATAGCACCTAGCTATAGCACTGTTTACCCTGTAAAACTGTGCCGAAAAACGAGCAGACTCAGAGCTGGAGAATGTAGAAGATTTTATGTACAATTTTAAAATTTATTACACACATTAAATTTAAAAAAATTTAAAAAATTAAATTGATTTTTTTTCTTTAAAATTATTTATTGTTTTTTTTTTTTTTTTTTAATTAAATAATTTTTAAAATAACTATTTTTTGACAACAAATATTTTATTTTGTTGTCAAACCATCGTAAAGATAAAAAGGGTGAAACAGTAAAATTAAATTACTAAAAATGAAAAAAAAAAAATACTTTTATCATCACGAAAATTTTGGTACTGTTCGATTAATTTTCATTTATAATTAAAGAATGAATTTGACATCAATTTTTTTTCATAAAACGATGTGTTTGATAAGAAATGTAACACCCACAGGTGCACCAGCCTCATGTTCAAATGTGATTACGGTGCCTGCATACCCCGCAATCTGACATGTGATGGTGAACCACACTGCAGTGATAACTCGGACGAGAGGCCAGCGTTGTGTGGTACTGGATGTAAGGTAGGCGACCATCTTATTTAACGTTTCCATGGTTTCCTTAATTACAAAGAATATCATGATGAACGCACAGGAATATTATTTTATTTACACTATGTATTTAATACTTTTTATTTATCTTATACCAGACTTCGGTAAAGTATTACATTTTTATACAGAGAGAGAGAGAGAGAGAGAGAGAGAGAGAGAGAGAGAGAGAGAGAGAGAGAGAGAGAGAGAGAGAGAGAGAGAGAGAGAAAATGATGCAAGAAACACATACTTATTAGGATGAAATAAATCAAAATTACAAATTTATTACAAGAATAAAAAAAAAAGACAAATAATTTAAAACAACAATTGTAAAATATTTTATTACAAAATTGCTATTAAGAAATTTAAAAATATTAAAATTGTACATTGTATTACACATCATGAAATTTTGCAATCTGTAACACTCGCTATCATATATGACATATGGTTTCAGTATTCATCGTATAGTCAAACTTATTTGAAATTCCCACAGGAAGTAACCGGAAATGAGTAGTTTTCTGATCTTTCTGTTCATGTCCGATTTTTGTAGTTTTACAAACAAGTCAGCCCTCTTACTGCAAAGCTTTTTTGTAAAATTTCAAACTCCAAATGCAAACAAGAAGGACAGAAACCTCTCACTTCCGGCTACTTCCGGCGGGAGTGTCAAATTAATTTTAGTGTATTCGTGAGTACTTTGACTCTTATTCGACCAATGAGGTTCTTTATTACAGACTGTCAACCAATAACTGCGAGGACATTATAAACATGACTAAAACATTATTAAATGTGACGAACAGTGTATATAAAGGTGAATAAGTCTTGTTTCTTTCATCTAGATTCCTCGCGTTTCTCCGCCTCTTCAGGTATCTATAGGAGGATGTAAGGATACCCTGAGTTGCTCATCTGACAGAGTACCTAACCTGGGAACCATCAGCTTTACTTGTGCTCAGGGTTATTCCCTTCAGGGTGAACAATTTTTATTTTGTGTGGAGAACAAGTTTCAGCCACCTGATTTACCAATTTGCGTACCAGGTAAGTTTTTATTTAGTTCAACAAACATATGATTTTTTTCTTTCTTTTGTAAGATTTTCCGGAAGTGAAGGATATTGTTTGAATTATGAACATTAACTTATGTTCCTAAAGGCACAATCGAACCATGAATCAATAGAACTTGTTCAAGAAAAACATTGAATATATTTTTTTGCGTATATATTTTCATGATTTTATTCTGAATTTAGAAACATTTTTACAATTAAGAGTATAAATTATTGCTCCTATAATTAAGTAAAAAAAAAATATATATATATATATATATATACCATCATTTTTTAAGTGAATAGTGGCATTAAAAAAATGTGTGTGTAGAGCTTTTGAAATTGATTAAAATCGTAAAACAACAACTCCATGATTTTAATTTTTAAATTCTGCTTAATTTGTGTTAATCCTTAGTTACAGAGGGCGGAGGAGATGGGACTTGTCGTGGACTTGCTGACGTCAAACCGGAAGTAGAGGTCACGTGCTCACTAAGTTCCGGGGAGGAGACTTCGTGCACGAGGCCTCAGAAAGTCGGGAATGTGGCGCGATTTCAGTGTCGTCAGGTAAGACAAAGTTGCTACCTGTCGCGGGGTATTAGGAGTGATTTTTATATCAGAATTTTGAATTGATTTTCCGGGCAACAATATGGCAAAGTACTGTAGTTCTTTGTTAATAACTCTTTTCCTCCAACTTGGATGCAGGGGCGGATCCAGCGAGGGGGGGGGGGGCGGTACCCTATTACTACACGTGTTTATTTAGAATATTTAGTCATATTATTGTTACATCAAAATAATTTAATATAATGAATGCATAATACAATAATATCGAATTATTCAGAAGAAAATTTTGGATTAAATGTTTTACTTTACTTTGCAATTTCATGTTAAAAATATAAGATTAGTAATAAATTTCGATTCATCGTCATTAATCGATGAGGATTAAAAATTATTTATTTGTTTTTATCTCAAATTTTAATTTTTTTTTTTTTTTTTTTTTTTTTTTTTTTAAGCCATTTTGTATTGCATTTAACATTTTTAAGAACATTTAATAAAAAATATAATTATTCTTTATATTATAAAAAAAAATATATATATATATATATATATATATATATATATATATATATATATATATATATATATATATATGTATATATATAATATACATTTAAGTGAGTTTTCAAGGTCGCGATTGTTGATTTTTTACATCAGCTTTCGTGTTGAACAGGAGAGCCAAAAAACACTTTTTTGAGCGTTTAAAAATTCATAAAATATTTGTTTTTTTACTGATTTTTATGATTTTTTTTTGTGGTATCACTTAATTACGAATGTAGCTTGTAGTGAAATTAGAAATTCAATACAATTAATAATTAATTCAGGAAAAAATAAAATGTCCCAAAATTAGCCAGATAGCCGATTTTGCCAGACTCAGATTCAGGAATTTGTAGCCACTTGGCCGGTTTTGCCAGACTGCAATTAGCTTTTTTTTCACCAGTTATCCGCTTTTGCCAGACTCAAATTCAGGATTTTTTAAATTTAACATTATAAAATAAGTTAACAATTAAATTACTATTTTATTATATTGAGCAACTGGATTTTAATCTACATAAAAAATAATATTATATAAAATAATAATTGCGTATAATAATCATCACTTGAAATTGAAGCTTAATTGTTGTGCTTCTTAACGGTAGCATTATAATTTATAACAATTATCCTTTGTAAGATAATAAATTACTAGCGCTTTTAAACATTAATACGCAATATAATTCTTTATATCCCAATGTACAACATGCACTTCAATTATAAATTAAAATAGTATACTCATTAAGTGGGTATTGTAGGTTCAAAAAAAGTTTATCTACACAAAAATAACAAGTTTGAATATGTGGGAGGTACGATGCAGTGCGCTTGACCAGGTCTCGTCAGATCACTGAAGTCAAGCAACGCCGAGCGTGGTTAGCAGTTGGATGAGTGACCATTTTCAACAAAAAATGCATTATCCACCCAGGGGTAAATCATTGCACTTTTCCACTATGTGGTTCCCCTGGCTTTGGACCATTGCACTTCCGATTCATTGACAAAAGCCCTAGCGACCATCCTGTCTGAGGTTTCCACGTTTCCCTCAGTCACAGGTAAATTCCGGGAAGAATTGCAATTAAAGTAAAGTGCGCGCCAGAAAAAAACGTTGAGTTAGTATATGTTCTAAAAATAGTTCAAGTAGTCCTCCATATCAAACCAAATTTCAAAAAATTCTATCTCAAATAGGTTTGCAAGAAAAAAATTCCAAAGTCAGAGTGAACGCGTTGCTTAACATGGGGCCTTACCTGACAAAAACCCTCGAATATCTCGAAAAAATACACCGTTAGATGGTATGAAAAAAATATAGTAATGTTCTATGACCCAAGCTTTAACCAAAAACCGATTAAAAAAAATTCTCTCGAATCCATTTTTCCGTAAAAAAATAATAAAAAATCTTATGGGAATTAACATGATAGATTTTCTTGATTTTTTTACGGAAAAATGGATTCAAGAGAATTTTTTTAATTGGTTTTTGGTTAAAACTTGGGTCATAGAACTTTACTATATTTTTTTCATACCATCTAACGGTGTATTTTTTCGAGATATTCGAGGGTTTTAGTCAGGTAAGGCCCCATGTTAAGCAACGCGTTCACTCTGACTTTGGAATTTTTTTCTGGCAAACCTATTTGAGATAGAATTTTTTGAATTTTGGTTTGATATGGAGGACTACTTGAACTATTTTTAGAAAATACTAACTCAACTTTTTTTTTCTGGCGAGCACGGGAAAAATTAATGCATCCGGATGTGCATCCCAGATGCATGGAAAATAAATTTGCATCCGGATCCGCATCTCGGATATATGAAAAAAACGCGTGCATCAAGTCCCTGAATTCATAAAAAATAATTATCTATTATAGTCTATAATAATCAGTATTAAAAATAAATAATTTTAAATTAATAAAAATTAAAAATCTTCAATTATTTTTGTAACAAGATTAGAGCCAGATATCCGGTTTTGCCAGATTCATGAGACAGCTTTTTAAACCACTTGTCCGCTTTTGCCAGATTCATGATGAACTTTTTTCAACCACTTGTCCGGTTTTGCCAGACTCGACTATGAGAAAAATATTTTCAAAAATCTTGATATTTTTGCCCTTAAATATTAAAAAAAAAATAGTTGCATTGTTCAGATGACAAAATGCTTCTAGAATATCATAGGATTCAATGGAATGTACAGCACTATGCAAAAAAACGCAAATCGAAAATTTCGCCACTTGACCGGTTTTGCCAGATGACTACCGATATATATATATATATAATATATATATATATATATATATATATATATATTTTAAATAAAACCTCCCTATATGTATAATTATTTAATTCTCTTTATTCAGAACTCGCAGCAGTACAGTGAAGCTAAATGCGAAGACGGCGGTAAATGGAGTGCCACACCTCCAGTGTGCGAGCCTACTTGCGGAATTGCAGGACCGTCCGCTTATAAAACCAGGACATGGGCAACCCCTGCCTCATCAGCCGGCATTGTACCAAATATCGGACTCAACAGTTCATCGAGAATTTCCAGGACATCGTTACCGGGAAATGCGGGCTTATTTCGCGATGTCGGTCCTTTGATCGTCCACGGTCAAGATGCATTTCCAGGGCAGTGGCCATGGCATGCAGGATTGTACTTAAATCAACAGAAAAATAAAAACGACACTAGCGAGTGGAAGTATCAATGTGGAGGAACCTTGGTCAGCGACACCGCGGTAGTTACAGGTGAGATACCTGCATTT
This sequence comes from Siphlonurus alternatus, assembly GCA_949825025.1. Classification (NCBI taxonomy): domain Eukaryota; kingdom Metazoa; phylum Arthropoda; class Insecta; order Ephemeroptera; family Siphlonuridae; genus Siphlonurus; species Siphlonurus alternatus. The sequence goes on along the minus strand of OX463786.1, from coordinate 10,052,020 downwards.
GATTAAAATTGCACTTAGATATTACTTCGCCATTAGTTTCAGTATGTTTTACAATTATTACAAATCAGGTATCTAAATTCATATTTTGGAATGAAGTCTGATGCATATACAGCATTTCAGCGACTGTAGGCTTCATTAGAAAGTTTCCTGAAAGAATGGCATTTAGTAAATTATGCTTTAATTATATATTGTTTTAAATTAAATATAAGAAATCTTCACATTATTAATTAATAAACAAAATAATATAATTTAATATCGACTAAAAAACATATTATTTTAATAAATTTATATTTATTTTTGCTAGTCAAGTTTTATCGTTATTTTAGGGTGCTAAATAATTCTTTAATTCCATAACAATTATTTCTTAAATTCCAGCGGGCCACTGCGTGTTAAGAAGACCAGCTGATCGCCTGATGATCACCTTGGGCAAATTTCAACGTGACTATAACGCATCAGAGCCAGATACACAATATATCAAGGTTAGTGTTCAATTTAAAGGTTGGGTGCTTAAATTAAATTACAAACAAGTGAATCCATTCTCGTTTTGGGAACTAATTGTTTTAAAACAATAGTTACAATACGTAAAAACATTGGGTGCGATTCACGAAGAAGTTAGTCAGATTTCTAACCACGATTAGCTTAACCACGTTTAACTATACCTGTTTTACGTGTTAAATCACCTAGTTAAACGTGGTTGAGCTAAACATGGTTAAGCTAAATGTGGTTAGAAACCTGACTAACTGTTTCGTGAATCGCGCCCATTAAATTTTATGCAATAAGTCAATAAAATATATTCATTTCTTGTTATCATGAATCTTTTGTTTCAAAAGAACTCCAATAAATTCTGAAATATTAACAATATGTTGTTATAATATTTTTGATTTACCAGTGTAGACAGTGCCTCTATCCACTAAAATTAATTTTTATCAAAGTGTCCTAACGGGCCATTATGGTCCATTGATAAAAAGTAGAGATGTACTTCCTGACTGAGGTTTCCCACGGTTCCCTCAGTCTCACCTCAGTGAATGCTGAGACGCGTAACAGACCGTGGCCACCATCCTTTCCCTACCTTATCCCTATAACCATTATCTCACCTCCTCGAGCTCCAAGCTTATTGGGGTGTATCCTAAAAAAAAATAAAATAACAAAAAATGACTGCTAAAATGCTCTTCCAGGTTCGCGAAGTGTACCTGCCCGAGACTTACGTTGGCGAGTTGAATTTCTACGACTCGGACATCGCCGTTCTTGCTCTCTCTGAACGAGCAAACTTTGGTCCAAAGATCCGACCTGCCTGTCTGGACTGGTCCCAGTCTGTAGTGACAACTCAGCTCACAGAGGGCAGCACTGGCGTCGTAAGTAAAACAATTGATTTTATAAACTTTCAATAACAAAATAATACATGCATTTATTGTTAAAAAAAATTATTATTATTATTACTATAAATTTTATTGATTTTTTTTTCTTAATTAATTTACTGTCAATCAATAGTATTTTACGCGCTACAATATTAATTTTATAAAATAAATATTATGTAAACAATATTTCTTCAAATTTTATTAAATATTAACAAAATATATACCCTAACTAAATTCCTTTCAATTTAAAAATTGTTAATATCCATCATAGAGTTTTTCATACAGGGAAAAACAAGAACGTGTTTGAATTTTTTAATAATGGAATGAACGGAGAGAGCTGACAGAACCGTGCTCAAAGAAAATAAAATATCTGAGTAATTAATATGATTACGGGGATTAATTTTGTACAGACAGTTGCAGTCATAGATAACGTCTCAAAAAAATATTTTGTTCCTTATACAATGTGTGAATGTGTCCTTCCCTCCTTTTGTTCCGTACTAAATGTTTGAACGACATTATATCTATTTTATGCAGTTACATCGGAGTGTCAGACGGAATGAAATGAAATAAATTTAAATTTTTGAGAATATACTAAAATTTAATAGCTTATGGTTTGAGAAAATTCAACGGGAATGATTATCTAAATTATCTTACCATAGCTCCATTTCCGGTTTCCGTCTATTAAGGTTCTACCTCAATTTTTACAAAACAGATCAGACATATGATCATCTTAAAAATTTGGATGCAACCTATAACTGGTTCAAAGTGTCTCAAGTCTAGAGGGCTGTCATGAGTGCCGCGGCTTCCCCCCCCCCTCCCCCTCGAAATTTCGGATTTTACATGAGCAATGTAGACATTTCCCTCACTCTTTTTAGAGCCCCCCTGAAATTTTGTTCTGGATCCGCTGCACCTGGAAAACACACGAAATGGTACACTTTCTATAATTTCAGCTTGCCGGCTGGGGGGTGACTGAGGACGACAAGGAAGCGGAGTCTCTCAAGTACACTCGCCTGAACTTCGTGACCTTGACCTCGTGTATCACCACCGTGCCCAGTGACTTCAAGAAGTTTCTCAAAGCAACCACCTTCTGTGCAGGATTCTTCAACGGTGAGTACATCACCTCTGCGCAGTGCTTAATACTATTTTAATCAACCGTATTGACGTCATAAAGACAGGTATGGACATCTGGTGGATTTTACCTGAGTGATTCTAAAAGTGTCATTGTTTTGATATCTGAGCTTTGCTACTGGCTAAAGTACACGTGTAGTTGAGTCATACTGATTCTATAGAGGCTGTTTTCAATGCCATCTCTTGGTACTTTATGAGGTCAATATACAGTCAAATTTACATGATATTCCCTCCGGAAGTAGCCGGAAGTGTAAAGTTCCTGGGGGGTCTTCAAATAACACAAATTACAACAATCCTAAAATTAAGACAGTCTTAGCGTATTCTTTATTGTTGCGCTAAGACAGTCTTAGGCTAAGTTTAAGTTAAGTGGTGTTATTTGAAGACCCCCCTGGTCTTCATATTCATATTTTAGCATTACAATTTCACACATAGGTCAGTATTTCTACTTCAAACCAATCTGTAAAGTTTCAAAATTGAATTACAAACAGAAGAGCTGCAAACTCCACACTTCCGGCTACTTCCAGAATGAATTTTAAATTAATTTGACTGTAACATTCCTACCGGAAGTAACCGGAAGTTAGAGATTTTTGGTCGTCTAGTTCACGTCTGAGTCTTGAAAATTTGCAAACATGTTAGCACTCTTCTTACAAACCTGTAGCCAGAATTTTAAAACGAAAATACAAATAGAAATGTCAGAAACCTTTCACTTCCGGCTACTTCCGGCTGGTTTATCAAGTTGATTTGACTATATTCTGTGTGTATAACATTCTAGTCAAATTAATTTTATACTGCCAGAAGTAGCCAGAAATGTGAATTTTTGAATTATCGTATTGTTTGTAATTCAGTTAATAATACTTTGCAGAGAGTGTTTATATTTCTTCAGTGTATTTACCTATATTGTGAAATTGCACCTCAGAAATACGAATAGGTAGATTAGGGACCCCACACTTTCGGCTAATGCCGCTGAGTGAGAAAATGTTGCAAAAATTCATTTTAATTTACTAATATAAATAAATAATTATATAAATATACTAAAAATAATAAAGAAATGGATAAAAAAATAAGTACTTGTAAAAAAATTTGCCAAGGTTTAATTCAAATTACATATAATATCATAAGATTAATTAATATAGATTATTATTAATATAAATATGCAATCACTTACTTTTTGTTTTTAATAAAATATTTCAGTTTTTAATTAACAGGGGCGTATTTTCAGTAAAATTATTCATATGTTAACATTTCTAGTAACAAAATAAGATGCAGCAATACATGGCAAAGCACTATACAGCTGTAGCAGTGCGTTGTGGTTGTGGGCACAAGACGACGTTCAAACTTAAAACACAAGTTGGCGGTATTGATCGCTGTTGGTTGAGTATAGTGATTAAATGTAACAAAAGCGCAATCAAAGCTGCGCACAAGACGATTTTCAAGGTTATTTAACTGTAGTGCGCAACGCTAGCTAGCACTTTTTTTGTTTAGCAAACGTACCGATGTCATCCAGTTATTACATCTCTCGAATACGCCAAAATAATTATTGAACTTTATTTTAAAAATATTGATATTAACAAATTTAATAAAACAAAGTATCAGTTTTACTTGAAATAATGTTATCTATGCGATTATTTAGCAATATAAGTAATTTACAGTAAAATCATATATTAAAAATTTAAATAAAAGTGTGCGACGCTTTTATTTAATTAAACCCCAGAATAAAGACTACTCAATCCATCAACGACCTCAGCATACTTACCTGGCGTAGGGGTTACCGTGATCACCAAGGCGGTTCCCTCAGGGTGAGGCCCTTTCATTGCACCTCGATTGGGCTGACCCCTGCGATTACCCCAAATGTGGGTAACTCGGGCGCGTAATTTTTGGTAGTGGGAACTGCGTTCGCGCTGTTCCCTTTAAAACAATTAAACAAAGTCCTCTTCCCTTTAATCATAGCACCTAGTTTGAAGCTAGCTTCCTAGCTTATGTGACGAATGTTAATTAAAAGTTAAATAATATGTACGCACTTTTAGTTGGGCCAAGTTTGTTATGTCATAAAATTATGTAGCAAGCAGTTCTTAATTAATCAGTTGATCACGGGACAGAAGAAACAACATTTTCTTGATTGTCATAATCAAGTTGATTTTATTTTTTATTTGCCATAAGTTATGATATTATTTGCACATTACATATTATTTGACAATAACGGCGTTTCAGGCGTTGCTGGGCTTTGTTGTTGTTTACATTCAGCAGTAGTAAATTGAAGGAAACTGGAATCACTTGATTTATTGCTCCTAATTTAACATATTTTTATTTTTTTTTAACAATAAAATATACTTGAGAGAAAAATATACTGCCAAAAAGTATAATTATATTTTTTTTTTTTACTTAACTTAATAAAATAAATAAAGTTTAAGGTAGAGATAATACGGATCAGCTGGCCCAATACTAAAAAAAATCCCACTATTTACTATTAAAAAAATAATATTATAATTAAAAAAAACCTTTCACTAAATTTGGACACTATTTATTGCGCATGCCCTTCTCTAATAAAATATAAGCACCGCCAGAGCAGAGAGCGCTGGGTCGTCGCTCAGTTGTCTCTTCTCAACAGCAAGTAGCGTCATTTGACGACTTTTCAGGCTCCCCGTGAGACGCGATCGCAGCGAGTGCTAGGAGGTAGCGCATGCCAATCCTACATTTTAACTTTTAAAATCTTAATATAAAATTGCTTTTATTTATTAAAAATATTTGTATTGTAATAATATATTATTTCAAATAATAATTTTAAATTATTTTAATATTTTTATTGTCTTTTTACATATTTTTTTAATGCACATTCAATAAATTAAATATTTTTAAAAATATTATAGATCAAATTCTTTTTTATATTTATAATTGCAGTCCTTACAAAATAAGTGAATTATTCTTTTAAATAAATACGATAAATACAAACGATTGTATTTATAAATACGAACCCAAAATACAAATTTGATGGTGTTATTTAGTATAAGAATTATTATTGTTAATCAAACCCTATAAGAGTAATAAGATTTAACAAAGGGGGTTGGAGGGTTCAAATCAGATGCGATTTGAGACTAGTAAGAATTAAAAATGCATTTTTATACGTTTAATGTAATAATTAATTATAATGCTGAGAAGAATTGCTAAAGAATATGGATTTTGCATTCTCGATCCTTATGAGAACGCGATCCAAAAGTACAATAACAAATTTAATACTAAATATAATTATATTATAAGTGATATTACAATTCTTAAAAACCATTGTAATTTTATATAAAGTTATAATTATATAATAATAAGGCTAGAAAATGCATTTTTTGCGACTAATTAAGTTAATAAAAATTAAGTGCAATGTTTATAGTTTGTTTATAGATAATATTATCTATCATGAATATCATGATGACAACTTTACCACGGTTCCCTCAGTCATATACCTAATTAATATAATGCTGGAATACGAGCAGGCCGTTATTGCCACAATTCAGCCCACTTTGAAGCTCAAACATAATTGAAGTACATTAAGACAAAATAATCAAAATAACTTCGAAAACGTATCGTGTATATTTTTATACTTTGTGAAATCACGTAACTATCTAAGTTAGCGCATGCGCACTAAATACTAATTCTATAATGTTTACCCGTATTTTAACTTAATATAATATATATTACGTAATGTAAGATATATATAATACATAAACTGATTATCACAGCATTGCAGTGTCAATTTTTGGGTTCACGTAGAATACATTTAAAAATTTGGAACCCGTTTCAAGATCCTCTAATTCTTTACGAGTTTATGGGCGATAAGATGAAATTGCAAGTCAGGTGCGGATCCAGAAAACAGGGGTGAGGTACTGAATCCGGCTCCCTCTCCCACTGAAATTTTATCCAATATAAGCATTTCCCTACTTCAAATTTTGGCCGTAAGGAACGCTGATCTCTCACCCCCCACGTAATTCCTGAAATGTTGTTTTGAATCTGCGCCTGTATCTGCAAGTTATGCAAGTCAAAATGTCAAGCCCATAGACTTAAGTCTATGGTCAAGCCAATAAGAAATCTTCTCAATGGAGGGAATTAATTTCGAACAGAAATTGGAATTATTCATATACACTGACCGTCATATTAATAATAATTTATTTTGCTCTCGTTAGAACCGGTTGGGAGGACTTTGACTCGGCTCGGCCAATGAGGTGCTTTGTTACAAACCGGCAACCAATGACTAAAGGCGTTACAAATACGATGAAAAACGAAATTAATATGATATATATATCATGACATTTAATATAGATGTATTAGTGTAGTAGAATGATGGTATGTGTGCACTTCAAGGAAAAAAGGTGATGCGATACTAGCGGTTCACTCGAAAAGAGAGTGCAATGCCATTTCCCCCTGGCCAACAGACCTTTCGCACTATAAGAGCTAGGGGTTGATTTTTTGGATAAAAGAGGGAGAGAAACACCAAAGGAAAACTGCAGCAGCATAGTCATAGTTTATGTTTATGTGCAGCGGATTTTTAATTTCTTTGCCCGGGCCGAGCCAAAAATTTCACGAATATCAAATGAAAGATTTTTTGGATTGATTTGAAGCGTATATACGGTAATGCGTATATGATGGGAAATTTCTTGGCGGCCATTTTGTTGCTGACGCAATTAACGCAGAGGATTTTTTTGTGTAAAAAAATTTAGCAGAGCATCAAAATTCCATCTTATCGCTGCCTCGCTTCGTATTTGAACCCACTTTAAAGGTGTACCTTTTAAAAAGTACTTATACTGCACTGTGATTGGTCGCGGCTTTCAGTGACTTTTTTCCCACGTTTAAGGTAGAGATAATACGGAACAGCTGGCCCAATGCTAAAAAAATCCCATTCATAAAAATTATGAAAAAAATTTAAAATGTTCTCCTCTACATCTTCTATCAGTAGGTAAAATATCAGGTATACAAAAACGAGCTAGTTTTCGAGTTATTAATTTTTAAAGTTTACTAATTTAACATGGAGAAATGGAACTTCCATGTTATATTGGTCAACTTCAAAAATTAATAACTCGAAAACTAGCTGGTTTTTGTATACCTGATATTTTACCTACTGATAGGGGAGGTAGAGGAGAACATTTTAAATTTTTTTCATAATTTTTATGAATGGGATTTTTTTAGCATTGGGCCAGCTGATCCGCATTATCTCTACCTTAAGTTTAGATTTTCCAATTTTTTAACCTGGCGCGGATGTATATTATATACACCGCGTCTTTTTGTTGTGTTTGAAAGCTCTTGAGCTTAGCATTAAACAGATTAAACTTCTTGTTCAATGTCAAGTAAGCTCCGACATGCGTCAATAACATGCTAGGTCGGGTCCATGAAGAGCCGGGAAGTTAAATTCAATGATCATCCATTACCCTACAACATGGTTCAATTAAAGCAATTTACTTGTTGTTTAACATGTCCTTCTTAGCAATGCAAAGGCAAAATTGATAAAAGGGATAATATCGCGGAATGCAACAGCGTTCAAATTCATATTATTAGATAATACATTTTTATCTCTAAAACTGCACTCACAAGGTTCCAATATACTGTGGTGAAATTGGTATATTGTAGTTAAATCCACGGCTTTTCGTGATTTTTTTTCCCAGAGAGGATAAATATCAGGCGCGGATGCGAAAAAAATTTCTGAAGGGGCTGCTTCCATAAGGCCAATGTTAAAAAAAAAAGGAGTGGGGTAAATGCCTATATTGCCCATGTTAAATCCAAATTTTCGGCCTACCCCCTCAGCTCCCCCCTGGATCCGCGCCTGTAAATTATTAAACTTTTTTTTTTTTTCGAAAGTTCTTTATCGCAGCTTTAAAGTCTGGGTGTTAGGTACTTGGATAGACGGTATCATATTATGCTTGTATTAAGTAGCATACAGCACAGAGCATTATATTGTAATTTTAGATGCAAACGAAACAATTAAAGTGGAATTTGGCACAATGGTTTTATAATAAAGCATTCGCGCACCCAACCTCATATACTTCAGCATTGTGTATATCCGCGCGCACCTCCATAAGTGACTGATGTAGTGTATAAATATTACAAAAGAAAGCTCATGCCAACTCTACATAGTGTGCTCCGACTCCACTCAGCTCAGCAGCTTAGACAGACCCCACACACCACACAGGCACACACACACTCTCTCTGTAGCTCGCTAAAGCTATACAGCTTCCAGTTGCATGCTCTTCTCTAGAGCTTCACAAAGCGAGAGCTAGAGCCGGTTTGCTCGCCTCTTACTGTGGCTCTAACGAATGATTTTTGTTAGACAATGTCATCGAATGAGTATGAATCACACGGGGAAATAACATTGCTCATACAGAAATAGGACCCTGGACTGAAGAAAGGGTTGAGAAGGAATCCCAGGATTCACTATAATAAGTCAAAAGTAACTCAGGGAACCGTGATAAACGAGCAAAGACGTTCACTGTCACAATGGAATGAAATTATATCCATCCATGAAAGAGGGCCAGAAACAAGTGTACTTGAGAGAATTAAAGGGAGATAAATTTACCCTTCGAAAAGGTAACTTGATTTTCTCCTAAAACGGTCACCCACGATTTAACCATACCTTGACTTTGGTGATATAACGATAAAGAAAACCAGCAACTCCGGGCTCCGGGTTATTTTACAACACGTTTACCAACATCGTCCATTATAACTCCGGAAGGCAAACAAAAAGGAAGGAATCCCTGAGTTTTGGTACTATCCGAAATATGAGCTTGTGATGTATTTTAATTATCCAATTTTCGTCAACGCTAATGAACGTCCAGTAAAAGGTTAAAAAGATTTAGCTCAATTTATCCGACGTCCGTGCAAGATGCCGACTAGAGCGGGAACGGAGGATCCCGCGATGTGGCTGCGAGGCCGAGTGACGTACGCGAGTCCCATACTGTGCCAGGAGAACATCAAACTATAGGAGGTCTACTGAGGGATTTCTCACTATAACATGCCACGTAGCGAGTTTTCTCACTCCGTAGCGTGCTCTCGTATTATAAGACTAATAAATAATACTAGCTAGAAAATAGTTATAAAAAAAGTTCTTACACAAATAATTATTTTCTAACAACTATTAAATAAATTAATAATTATTTTTTTAAATATAATTTTTTTTTAATTAATAACAATAAATTCTATTAATATCATTGCGTTTAACGTTATTGAATATATAAAATACGTTTTATTAAATAAATTAGGAATTAAATCAAACCCTATTGGGTACTTTTATATAAATTTTTAATAAATTAATTATTCGCACACATTGTAAACTTAAATTTGCTTAACATGCTTATCTACAGGCAATATGTACGAGAACTCTGACTGAAGTTAAACATACTAGATATATATGGTCTCGTATTGAATTTGTATTCAAAATTGATGAACTTGATGAAAAATGTATTCTGAAAGACACTTTAATTGACGTCTAATCCACGGTAACATAAAATGTTGGTGATTGATTGTGGTGATTGAATTGAAATCACCACAAAAAGTTAAGAATTGATAAAAAAAAATAATATGTTATGATTTTGCTAAATTATTAATCAACTTCGTTCAAATTAAGAATAATTATTAATTTATTATATATACGAAGTATATCTTTGGTAATTTTATGCTAATATATTAAAACGAACATTATTTACTTCCTAAGAAAATTTTCTTTTTGAAGTGAAGCAATGAAATTTAGTAAATTCAACAGAGTAAATAAAATATTATATAATATTATTGTGTAAACATAATTAAAAACTGATCATATATTACGTCTTACAATATTTTATATTCGTTACTCTGCATATAATCGGTAAGTATCAAATTTACTTTTAAATTGGTATTCTCGTCAATCGATTCAATATTAATACGAACGATTCGATCACTGGTATTCTATCGTTCAACTTTGCCACTCAATAATATCATAAAAATATGTACTATTTGCCACTCGATCACGTTATTTTTTGATATAACTACAAATACTATCATTCTAAGTATACAGCTTGCCACTCAAATTAACACATAATATGTATACAACCTGCCCTTCAGTGACATATCGTCGGCAAAGTGGTAAGGACCAAGTTTATATCAGCGATTCTATTGTGAGGCCGTGAGGGCCGCGAGTTGATCAGGAGGGCAGAACAGTGTAGAAGTAAATATAGGAGGTTTCAGTATGGCTGTCGTAGAGCTCTATGCTACTGTGGACTGTATGAGTCGAGCAATAATTGTGTAAAAATATATGCTGTATCATTTTTGTAACCTATTAATAATTAAGATTTCATAAAATGTTGATTTACATTTATAGGATACCTGTAAATAATTATTTTTTGTTTTTAAAATATATTTTTTATACTAATATTAATTTAATTTAATACTTGTAAATTAAATCATTTTATTTAGCATTTAATTAATGTTATATTTTTTATATTATTATTTTATGTTATAATTTTATTTTTATGAACAAATAAGGAAGTTAAATGCTCTTATGATCGTTTCCAAAGAAAAATTGTTTTGAGCTTATATGTAATGGTATATACAATGTACTCCTTTTTAAAAGATAATTTTAATTATAAAATCAATAAAGTCCCATTACAATAAGAATATAATTTAATTATACTAATTTTGTATTGTATTTTATAACTTGCATTGAATTTTATTGAATTTTTCATGGTAAAATAAAGTAACTTATATTAATAAGTAATAACAATACCATATTATATCAATTACGTAACAACAATTAATATACCTAGGATGAAAAAATGAAGTATCACTCCCAAAGATTTCCCTTTGATAACTCCCTTCTCCTATGCGATTCAACTTTTATTTCATGCTCCTCACGATAAAACAGATTTCAAATACAAATTGCCACCCAATCAGATGGTAGCGTGTAATGATGACCGAGTTGGTAAAGCGATTCTATTGTGAGGACACGAGAGCCGCGAGAATATTAGGAGAACATAAATGTCAAGCAAGTAAATTTTAATGCTATAATGATGGCTGCATGAGCAGCTTCAATCAGTTTGATACTGGATATCATTCTGTCGTAAAAAAATAATGAAAAAATGAGAATGTTCAAAATTAATGCTGTTTTGAATTTCTGTAAAACGTCAAAATAAAATAAAACAACCAATTCTGATGATATTTTTTAAAAGGGATATTATTTAATAATATATAAATTTAATAACAAATGTTTTCAACGTATAATGCAAATTAAGGATTAAAATTGATAATGCATTTTGATATTAATTTCTTAATATGATTTTAAATTACCATTATCATACGCATAATATCAACAAAAATTTTATTGTAGATATCATCATTATTGCACACGTTGCTCGTTGCACGAGTCGTTTGAAACATCTTAATTTTTAATGTCAATTAATCTCACATTTAATTATTGATTTATAATTACAAACCTTGGATTATATTTAATGATCAATTTGTAAAAACAGCTCACTGTAATTTTTTATGGTTTAAAAAAATTATTACAAACAAAAATACGGCATCAAAAACAAGAGATGAAAATTCTTATTTAAAATCCTATGTTAAAATCCCTATAGTGGAAATGTCGCTTTTTGCAGCGGAACTTACAGAATCGCTGAAGAAAATATTTCTGTCGAAATCAAATGCCACTCAATACAACGTGCATTATGATTCTGGCTTGCCCCTCACACTCGTGGTAAATGTAGGCTAGTTGAGCGCGAAGGAAAGCCCAAGCAGCGGGTAAGCAAACCGGAGAACAGAATATTATAGAAGGTCGCTTGTAGTTTTGAGCGCTCCGAGACTGCAGCTTGCGAGATGGGAGTGCAAGAATTATAATACGATTTAAATTTAATTATATATTTATATTTAAGATATAAATTTATGATGATTATAATCATGATTATTATTTTATAATACATTACTACAAATTACATTTTCTCTTATTTTCTCAAGCACAGTTTGTTTAATGACGCAACATAATGTGTCCTTATTTATCTTATATATACTTATATACTAGTATATCAATGAAAACAACAAAATATAACAAGCGACCTGGAGCGTGATCTGCATGTTTGTTTCCAATAAATGTTTTGTCAATAATTTTATTTTTATATTAATTTTAATTAATATAAAAGTAATATGCAGTAAGTTCAATTGTTCTTATGTAAAATAAAAAAAATAAATAAACCAATAAAATTTTAGGTTGCTTAATATTTAAAATAAACTTTTTAATATTAAATTGTTGATTTTGTTTTAATTAATGGTGTTTTTATTTTAGTATTAACTATTTTGTTTTTAAGTTTTTTTGAGAACAATTTATAATTTATTACGAAATAGCCGGCAATGATTGAAGATTAAATTAAAATTGGTATTATAAAACGATATTATTAATTATAATCGCAATTATGTAAATTATTTAATTATTTCCCCTTTAATAATTGTCTCTACATTATTGCTTTGAAGGACTATACTTTAAATCAATTAAAAATTTTGGAGGCGCCGGGTATCGATCCCAGTACCTCTCGCATGCTAAGCGAGCGCTCTACCATCTGAGCTACGCCCCCCGATAACGATGCATGTGGTAAAAGAGATAAAAATTCGTTGTTGTCGGTCGCTCGCAGCTTTCTCTACGCGGCGAGTGCAGCTGCGATCTCCGGTTAGCAGCGAGAGACAGAGGGCGGACTCTTGCTGTTATTCTGCTGTATACCAAAACTGAAACCTCAATGCTGTGACGTATTGCTTTTTTCGTATACGTTATTAAAAATTATATTTTATTACTAATTATTTCTTTTATTATTATTTATAATTTTTATTATGTTATTGCAGTTGATATAAGTACATCATTTTGGTGTCTTATTAATTTGTATAATATATATATATTATATACAGTGATGAGAGAAAAATATAAAAATAATATTATACTCATGCAGCTAACCGAAACTATGGTCAAACTTTATAATAGAATTTCTTCATTGAAGTATGAGGTGTTTACAAAACAAAGTTATAAATAATCTTAAGTATTAAAGATAACACGCCCAGTGTTAAAAAAAATCCCATTCATGAAAATTATGAAAAAAAAAAAATAAATAAAATAAAATGTTCTCCTCTACATCCCCTATCAGTAATAGGTAAAATATCAAGTATAAAAAAAAGAGGGAGTTTTTTAGTTATTAATTTTTAAAGTTCACTAATTTAACATTGAGAAATATATGGAATTCCATGTTAAACTAGTCAACTTTAAAAATTAACTCGAAAACTAGCTCGTTTTTATATACGAGCTAGTTATTGTGTATAATTGTTTAGTGTTTGACTAAGCCTATGGGCTATATATTATAATTTCTTATTCATTTACGGTCCAATACCACTTTACGTGTTATGGTGCCTTTTTGGTGCTGCTGTATTGGTCCTCACCCTAAATATATTATTGTATATGCATAAAATATGTCTATTTTAATTTTAACTTTGCTAAATTTAAATAAATATATATAACAATATATATTATATATATTGTTGTTAATAATTATGTATGCATTTATGGGTGAAATAAATAAATAAAATAAATAAATACATCTGATATTTTACCTACTGATAAGGTATGTTAAGGAGAACATTCTAATTTTTTTTTCATAATTTTTATGACTGGGATTTTTACTAACATTGGGCGTATTATCTCTACCTTAAAGATTTTAAAGCACCATAATTTCTAACTGCTAACTCTCTACTTTACATAATTTATCATTGATGTAAATTCTCATGTTACACCATGTTACAGGTACTGCTGCCTGTAACGGTGACAGTGGTGGTGGTCTGCACTTCCCTCTTGGCCCTGAGTCTCCCCAAACCCCGTGGATCTTGCAGGGGGTGGTCAGTGTGTCTGTCCGCAAGCTAGGGGACCTTTTGTGTGCCCCTGATTACCCAGGGGTGTTCACCAGGGTTGCCAACTTTATGGACTTTGTGGTCCCTAACATGAAGAAATCAGCAGAGGCGCAATTGAATTAATAATAGTTTTCCCTTGATTATATATTAAAAGAGGTCCATATATTATTCTCATTTCATAGGTACAATATTGTAAGAGTTACCAACTATAGAAACTAGTATATTTTTATTTAAATTGTAGTAATTAATTAATTTATGAATAATTTAAAAATTAATTATTTATTTTATCATTATAATATATGTTTACTTTATTTTGATAAATAAAATATAATTTACACATTTCACGGTGGTATTATTAATTTAACAATAAAAACTGGGTCAATTTTGTGCCATAGATAATCAACCTAAACTACTTACCATACACATACACTACAAACTCCCTAATAGAAAATATTTAGCTACAAATAGGGAGTTCAAGAAGTTTCGAAATATTAAATCATCTGTTTGGAGAGCAGGGGGAGGTTTTGATTACTGTTAGATATGCTTGAACTTTGTAATTTGACACAACATGTTTTTATATCATTTTTATTATAAAAAAATACATAATAATATAAAATCTTTATTTATTTTCCTCATTTGAGCATATATTTATTTTATCACCATGCACTATAAATATAGATTTCGACATTTTTTTTCCATTAATCAGTGTACTTAACTACTTAACAAAACATGAAATTGCCTGTATTTTAACATATTACATATTACAATAAACAAACTCCCTTAAAATAAAAAAAATATATAGGTCTTTTTACTCATCCAGATTTGACAGGTTGCAAACATGAAAATAACAGAAAAAAATTCAATATTGTTTTCCCGTTTCAATCTTTTGAATGTATTTTTTTTTTATTTATAATTTCAATAGATGTTAATTCCACTCATTATTGTAGTGCTTCATTAAAGTACAATATCCTTGATAAAATTACCTTATTACTTCTTACTTTGAATTATAGTGAGCAAGATCTTCCAAACATTGCGTCTGCAATGCATAATGTAAATAAAAAAAATAATACTATAGAAAATATTAATTATTAGGAAAATTTTCTATATTTTAAAATTCTCATTATGTTGATGATTGATTCTGTTTGTGCACGAAATTGTAAATCTGAAATAACTATTTTTTTATAGTCATAAACTCACCGTCAATAACATATGTAAGAACAGTATTATTATTATAACAGAGTTAATATATATTTTAACATCTTTCTTCGTCTTTTTCGGATTGAAATTTGTCCTGAATTAAGTACACAATTTACAAAAAGATGAGATTTCGTCTTTTAACGCTCGTTGACAAAAGTACAAAAATTGTCATAGCAATACCGTCGAGGTGGAGAACAACACCCGCCAAGGATATCCCGAAAGAGTTTTGTCCAACAATCAACATTCATTACACTGTAAAAACCTACACATCATTACAAAAAGTACAATCAAAGAGGAGGTAAAAAATTGGAAATAACATTTGAGCTTTCACAAAATATGCAGAATTATAACCTGCATGAAATTTTTTTATTGCAGAAATAAATATTATACAGGGTACCAAATTATGTTACTCTGAATTTTGTCAGATTTTTTTTTAAATTAAGCTAGAACTATTTTTAAATAAGTATTGAAAGTGCGGCCACGTCCCCTGGAGGCGTAAATAGGCGAGACGGTCCTATATTTTTTATTAAGGATTCAGGGGTGCCAACTTAACTTACAGAACTTTCAATAATTATATAAAAATAATTCCGGGTCTCAAAAAAATCTGAAACAATTCAGTGGCATAATTTTGTGCCCTCTATTCATTTCTGCAATACAAAAATTTCATGTATGTTCTCCATTCTCTTTGTAAACCTTGCCTTATTTATAGATTCCAAACTCAATTACCTTATGTATTTCGGAAAAATATACAAGGTCAATCAGATACAGAAAGAGTTTACGAACAGACTGACTTGCTATCGATGACGTCATTGGCCCGTGATGACGTCAGAGTCCCTCATATCCTCTATCCAGTCCCGGTAAGTTGACACCCTGGTGTAGGCCGTCAGCTGGTTGGGGTTGCACGTCCCTGCCCCCTGCTTGACGGGACCAACGCTGACGATCGCGCGCACGAACCACCGGTTGTTCTTCTCGAACGCAAGTCCTCCACCGCTATCGCCGTTACATACACTCGAACCTGAAATAAAATTTATAATTATAGTCTCTATCACCTGAGGAAGGGATTACATTTAGACATTATTTAAATATTAGCAGTCTCTAGCACCTGAGGAAGGGGTTACAATTAGACTTGTTATTTGAATATTAGCTTAATAATAGCTTAATAATAATCAATATACTGTACATATTTATATTTTCATGAAATTGTTTTATCACAATATAAGAATTATAAGTAAAAAATTATAAATAAATTATTCAGCAATGTTATCAATGTTGTTTTGAAATATTTACTAAATAAAAATAAATTAATTTTAGTGATTTATTTTTAATTTATCATTTTTTAAATTATGTTTTGAATTAAAATAATTTATTTTATTATAGTTAAATGCTTTTTTATTAATAAATAATTAAAAAGACAAATTTAATCTTTAATTATATTTAATTGAAAATAAATTTTAATTTTGTATCAATGTATATGTAATAAATTTAAATTAAATCTCTAGAGAGCAATCTGATTGTAAAAGTAACTCATTGCGTATAATATAAAAATAAAATATTAATTAAAACTAAATCATTGATCATTGTCAAGCTATCAAATCCCACCGTTGGTGAACCCTGCGCAGATCTTGTCCGTGGTGATGAGGGGCTTGAAGTCTGTAGGCACCTTCTTCTCACACTCACTGTAGCCGACGTAAGGGACCTCGAGGAACTGCAGAGTGGCTGTCAGACTGCCGTTACCGTCCTTGCCCCAGCCTGCCACCTGGAAAGTTTTTAAAATCAGGGTAACTGGTGATTAAGGTTGCTGGTAACAAGTAGGTGCAGGCGCGGATCCAGGGCTACACCCCACCCCCGAAATGTTGGATTTAACATGGGCAATATAGGTATTTCTCTCATTCTATTTTTTTTTAACATTGATCTTATGGACGCAGCTCCCCCTTCTCCCCCCCCCTGATTTTTTTTCCCACGATCTGCGCGTGAGTAGGTGACATCTGCAAATCAAGGACTTAGAGGATAAAGATCATTAGGGTACATGGTATCTAGAGGTCATGTTAGTAACTGCTACCTGGAAGTCAAAAGGTCATTATCAGGGACCTAATGGATACAAGACTAAATCGTCAAGGTTAATTTCGTATAATCCTACGACCATTATTATTTGGAAATTGTTAAATTAAGGTATTTATGATTTAAATCTACATGGATGAGAGTCAAGGGTCACAAATTTAGAAAAAATCAGGGTTGATATTATTAAGTCAATTTTATTTTCATCTGCAAATTAATTCAAGAAGTAAATATACCTAAAATTCATTAATAATATAATATTATTGATTTAAAAATTATAATATTATTTTTAATGGTCAAATTTCATATCATGCATGCAGAATACTGAACGATACCTCAATTAATCATTAAGATTTATCATGAAAGCTGGTATATTAAAGGGTTTCATTCACGACTGATGTTTTTTTACTAACCACGTTTAGCGTCAGCCTAAATCAATGTTGCTAACAGCGGTTAGTTAAAAAGATGGGAATTTTCAGAATAACTCTTTCGTGAATTGCGTCCAGCATTAAAATTATTTATTATGTTAAACAAGGCAGCAGAGTATAATATATACACTAAAGTTCATATTTAACTTGATTTTCATCGGAAACGCTCGGGTGTCCTTCGGCTTGACTCGGCCAGTAAAATTCTTCGTTACAAACAACACACCAATGACTGAAGAAGTTACAAACACCAAGTTAAATGTGAACCAGAGTATACGTCCAATCTTGTTAACCAAAACTTCAGGTTCACGTAAAAACTATTGGCACATAAAAACAGTATCACTGACCTGTCCCAAGTTTCCCTCCGCCAGCTGTTCCCTCTCGAATGTGTTCTGCCAATCCACACACACGGGGCGGACGAAGGGAGTGAACACTGCCGGGTCTTTGATCCACACGAGTGCGATGTCCGCAACGTAAGAGCGAGAGTAGCCCCTGTAGTCAGGATGTACCTCGATACGTCGAACCTAAACACAAAACCATTGAAATTTGGTTGGTTGGTTGATATTTTGGGACAATTGACACATTTTGGTCATGTATGCCACCTATTGAAATTTGAAATATCATTGAAAGAATTTAATAATTACATTATATGGTCCATATAGTTATAAATATAATATTATATAACATATTATATGAATTTTAAGGAGAAATTAATATATAATTATATAACGTAATAATGATTAACACTATTCAATAATTCATATTATTACTTTAAAAAATCTTCAAATTGAAGGTATATATATAATATTTTACAGTTATAAAAATTTTAATTGCATTTTGTTTAAAATTTATTATTTTTAGTTTTAGATTAAAAATTTAAGTAATAATTTTTTATATTTTTAATTTATATTAAAAATTTACAGTATAATTTTTATTTAAATTTTAAATATTTTATTTATAAACAAAAATTTAATGTATAT
Source organism: Siphlonurus alternatus (assembly GCA_949825025.1). Taxonomy (NCBI): domain Eukaryota; kingdom Metazoa; phylum Arthropoda; class Insecta; order Ephemeroptera; family Siphlonuridae; genus Siphlonurus; species Siphlonurus alternatus. Next base: position 10,033,003 of record OX463786.1, on the reverse strand, counting down.
TCTATCTAAATAAATAAATTACAATTAATAATATCGACGTGTTGTCACGTGATTAATTAAATAATTAATTATAAATTAAAATCTATTGCCTCAGTATCCGTGTCAGTCTTCGAGAGCCAAAAACCTTAAGCCTTCAGCTGGCACTTTAAGAGGTTGCAGGAGTTGTATTCAAGCTCGAGCAAGTGCCAAGACCCAACCTGCAACCCTCCAGATGTGCAAGCTGATGGCTTCAAGTTCTCGGCCTTCGACGACTTGGAGACGAACTGAGGCAATAAATTTTGATTTTTGATCAATCAAACTTGTCGAAGTTTTTATCGGGGATCTGCAACAACCAGTGCGACCTCGCGGAGTAATTGCTCCTCCGTCGGGCCCAATTGCAGCAACAGAGGCCCTCCGTTAGGCCCAATTTCTGCAAAAGACTCGGCAAGCACTATTGGCGAGCGAGTGATCATCGTAGAAGGTCATCGAGGTTCAAACGGAAGTACGTTGGGCTCAGTCTTCAGCCGTGTACTCAACGGAGCTTTTGTCAATGAACCGGAAGTGGAATGGTCCAAAGCCAAGGAGAACCACATAGTGGAAAAGCGCAACGATTTACCCCTGGATGAGAAACATGGTTTTTGTTGAAAATGGTCACCCATCTAACTACTAACCAAGTCCGGCGTTGTTTGACTTCGGTGATCTGACGTGACTCGGTCAAGCGCACTGCGCCACATCTTCCTCATGACTATAGAATTGCAAATCTCTATAATTTTGGTCAAGTGTCCACAAGACACGGAAGTCTCTGGTCCCTACACCTCACGGTACACCCACCTCTCTGTACTGCGTGTAGTCCGACTTGATGCTCCATTCTCGGAAGAACTTGCCCAGACCGATCCTGTAGTACTCGCCAGTCCGAGCCTTGGCAGTAGCATCATCCCAGAAACAGTGGGCCGCTAAGAGGGCAATAAATTATATATTAAAACGGTATAATATTATGTTAGCAAGCATTATATTATCATAAAATATATAACTATATACACTGGCAGTCCTGATCAACTTATTTGGTCTCATAATATGTTTCATAACTATGATAAAATTAATACTATCATGCGGAATATTATAGCAATTTTCCTATTAATCTTTTAAAAAAATAATAAACTCCCTACCGCTTGCGACTAAAAAATAGAAGAGCGTGAGCACCGTCTTTTCAGCAGTGTACTGAACGGAGCACTCCTCGATCGTTGACAACTCAACACCATGCTCCATACTCAATCTCATTAATTTACTCAACGGAGCACTCCTCAATACCACGCTCTTACAGTCATCTACTGAGAGTGACGAGCGTGGTGTTGAACCATCAACCAGCGAGGAGTGTTCCATTGAGGACACTGCTGAAGATGGAGCTCACGCCTTTCTGTTTGACCCCCAATCACCAAAAAAATTTTATTTAATAATAATTATCATAACCCATTAATTTACAAATTATGGTAAATTATTTATTTGAGAGACTTTGATGAAATTTCGTAAGTGTGATAAAATTTCGTTAGTGTTTTATTATTGCTAAAAAATTTAATAAAATTTATATTAATTAAGTAAAATTAATTTAAATAATTGTAATTATTTTTTTTACAGTTTATAATTTAAATGTAACTAACACTCAAAAGTAAATTCTTAACTCTTACATGTGAAAAAGATTGCAATGCGGGATGCCATGGTGTAAGCCTTTGTAAAACAAGGCACGTATTCACAAATATATATAATATACTTGGTTATTTGAAGGTAATGCATTAATTAAAACATTATTTATAATTACGTCAGATTTAAATTATCTCAACATAAATCTCTTAATCTAAATCATATCCTTTAGAAAAAATATTATACATTTACTATTTGATTTTGTAATCATAAATTTCGATGTGAAAACAAAAATATTTATATTATTATTGTTATTAACAATAGTGATAATAATTGAATATTTGTACTTCGTTGCAACATAAACATAATTAAATAGAAATAAAAATTTTTAAATATATTTTGATTCAAACATTTAAAAAATATATATTTTAAAAATAAATCAATTTTAATATATTTAAATAAACACAAATATTAAAAAAAATATATTTCAAACTTACCTGAGAGAATAAAGTTCCTGTTGAGTAGGGATCCGCCACACCAGAACTTGGGCGCGGCCACCGAGGTCGGGTTGTTGGGTTCCTTGATGTAGTAAATGCCAGCGTGCCAAGGAAACTGGCCCACCTCCGCCTCCCTGCCCTGGACCACGAACAACTGGCCCTTAGGGACCCGCTCGCCGCACTCTAGTACAAGAAATGAACATGAGAACCAATGTAAATGGACACATTTAATAATAAGTCTGGGATCAGATATATAAAATGAGAAAAAATATTGGGGTCTACGTGATCCTATAAAAAAAACATTATAAATATTTATGAAATAATATTACAATAATTACGACATTTTAATTTGTTTTAATTAACCAAAAAGGTGACAAATTATTGATATTAGAAGTACCGGACACTATTAAGCGCCTTAACTTTAAATAAATATATTTATTAAAAGATTTCATAACAAATAATCTCTTATATCAAATTAAAAATAAATTTATAAAAACTATTTTTAAATAACAATTTCAACGTTTTTATAATATTGTAAAATATATACTAGTAAAAATACAGTACATAATTTGTTGCCTATATCATATAATATAGGAACATGGAATATTTGACAAAAATTAAGATTAATTTAAACAAAATACTTATAGTAATAAAGTATTAATATTTCATAGTTATAATAATTATAATATATTCTGTGATAGTAATTAAGTCTAAATAAAAAGTACATTATAGCCAAGACCATCATTCTCTTTACTTCTGTCATACGTGAATGTTAAAACAATTGAGTTGGTATATAACCTTTTATTCTTTTAATTCCAAAGAATTATTTTACTAATTAATTATCCAAATCAAATTAAAATTATTTGGAGGCGCCGGGTATCGATCCCGGTACCTCTCGCATGCTAAGCGAGCGCTCTACCATCTGAGCTACGCCCCCTAATACTTCACACTTTAATTAATTTAATATTAGATTGGCGACAAGTAGGTCACTAAGATTTTCAGTTAGATGGGGACCGCTTCACTTTCCAATCTTACGTTGACGCTACAGAGCATTCTCTTACACAGAGCAATCATTCAAGCATGTATAGTTTGTTCATTAGAAAATTTTGTATTGTAATAGGGAGTTTAAATGCTAGGTCACATTTAGGTGTGCCATATGCCCATCAAATGTAATGGGCAAGTATATCATAAGTCGTGGAAGTCACTATAATGGTGACGAAAATTTGAAAGAACTCTGCTGTAATATAATATACATCGTGTTATAAAATTTTCAACGGAAGGGAATCTATTGAATCTAAAATCTGTCTAAAATCCCAAACTTAGTAGTGACATCAAAATTTACCATTAACTAGCTCATAACAGTTAAAAAAATTTCAATGTGACAAATTTTTGTTTGAAACAAAATCTTTTATGTTAAGATTTAGTTATATATTACAATATTTAAATTGTTTTTATTTTATTTAATTATAATTCAATATCGTAACGTAATTTAATCTAAAGATAATTTTAATTAATATTAATTAATAAATTTATTTGAATGTAATGTAAAAAAGTAATATTTCGTGAAGAATATAGAAATATAATATTTTATAAATAAAATAAATTAAATTTCTTCAAATATATCAGCCTGGCGCTAAAATAAAATTGTTATTGGGGATATCATCGTTTCGATGTTATAATTACGGTACTTTGATGTAGGGAGTTCAATAATGTAATCATTGAAATTTTGAACATTTAGTTAACCAATATTTTATTACCCTGGACGGTTCCAAGTGGCGCGAAAAAATTAATTATCATTAGTTATGTTATAAATGTCTATTTTTATGGGCAACCTGTATGCATTTAAAATCTTTGTTTTCCAGATTATTGAGGATCGCGAGTTATGTAAAAAAAAAAAAAGACCCTCAAAAGCGAGGGGAAATGCATTGATTAAATCGATTAAATCATACTTAATTAAGGAATACCTTCAAGGGGGGGGGGGGATGTTAAATATTTGTATGACTAATGACTTCAAAACATTTCACAGCACGATTTAATGGTGTTAGAGTTCAAAAAATCTGAAAAAGAAGACAACGCAACTCACGGTCCTCAACGCAAATACGTTTCAAAAAATCATGTAGGTTAATTTGACTCACCAGGTCTACAGACGAAAGGCACTCTGTTCCATTGTCCAGTCTCCCTACATGTGATCTTGGAGAACTCGGGCTCTGCAGAGTGGAAGGCCTTGCAGGACAGTTTGGCTTCTGTGCCCACCGCTACCGCGTCTAGACAAGTCACTCTTCGACCTCCAAGGACGCACTCCGGTTCCACGGTCTCTAGAATTAGGGCTGGACACTTGACCGGTCCTCCTGGTACCGGGGTCACTACTGTAAAAAGGTCAACCAAGGTCAATCTGTGAGGACGCACTCAGGCTCCATGGTCTCTAGAATTAGGGCTGGACACTTGACCGGTCCTCCTGGTACCGGGGTCACCACTGTAAAAAGGTCAACCAAGGTCAATCTGTGAGGACGCACTCAGGCTCCACGGTCTCCAGAATTAGGGCTGGACACTTGACCGGTCCTCCTGGTACCGGGGTCACCACTGTAACAAGGTCAACCAAGGTCAATCTGTGACCTCCAGCACAAAAACTCTGGATTCACGAGACATGTACTAAAAAGCAGAGCCCATTTGTAACGCAATATAATTTTACATTATTTAGACAAAGTACGATTTTTATTACTACATTTGACAAAAATACTGTAATTAATATATGTTGTCTTAAAATTCAATTTTTGTCCTTTTTTTTCAACATTTATAAATACAAAATTTCATTAATATTAGACAAAATTTTCCTATTTTGAAAACCCCTACAAATGAATTTGAATAATGTTATAACTACGCTTAACCTCTAAGTTATTATTTTAATAAACTTTTAACCCACCAGATGGTAAGGTGACTACTGCAGGAACAGTAGGCCTTGGGGTTGTCACAGCTCCAGGCCTCACTCCTGCAGGCCTCACCGGTGTAGGCCTGACCGGTGGCATCGGCCTGGGAGGTGGCATGCGACATAGTGGGAAGTTTGGCCGCCACTTTCCGTTGATGCAGTACGAGAATGCGGGTGCTCCTTTCTCTCGGGTCTTTGAAGGGGGTAGTTCGTAGGGTGGTTCGCAGCGCAGGCCAATACCAGTGTACGAGGGAGCAAGGGATACCCCAGGGGTGGCCTGTGGAGGAGAGACTTTAAAGTATTTATTTTTTTGTATTTCCCTCATATAAGAGTTAATATAACGAAATTGAAGGAATGGGGAATGGGGTATACAAGCTTTTATAATAAGACATTGCCAAATTTTGAATACAAATTTGCAGTCCTTAACTCCTCTACACATTGTATGAAGCTTGAAATGCATGCTGAATTTTATTTTAAAAATTTTATTTGTTTAGGACCTTTATTATTTTAATTATTAATAATTTTTTACACATTAAACTAATTTATTTAGTTTTTTTTAACATATATATAAAAAAAATGGCATTTACATATTAGAATACATTTAATTATATTTATTAAACACAATTTTTCGCTTAATTATTTTTAATATTCAATGATTTAATTGTATGAAAAATAGTATTTTTATTAACTGCATGAATTTTTTCTATAAACAAAAATAAATTTGAGTAACTCGTATACTGTGCATGATTTTAGATTCGTTGGGGAGTTTTACTCTGCCTTCTTACAGGGACATTTAATTTAGTAAATTATTTTTGCCAAGTATCATATGTATGTGTGTCTTATATACTCATATGCATAATGTTCTTTATTTATAGCTCTTATTGATACTGTATATTATTATGCATAAATGTAATATGTTAACATTTATATGAAAGAACGTGCACTCTTATATAATTTTTTGATTATTTAATCTTCCATTTTTTTACTGTACCCTACAAAGCGGCGAAATATCATTATCCCCGTAAGCATCTCCGAGCTTGGTTCCCGGACATCCGGCAATGTTGTAGGATGCTCTGTCCGGGAACATTGGCAGACGACACCCGCACATAAAGTCATCCTCGTCACTTCCATCCGCGCAGTCCTGCTGGCCGTTACATTTGAAGCTGTTATCCACGCATGCGCCGTACTGACATCGGAACGTGTACGCCGGACACCTGTGGAAATTAGGCAAATTATTTGAATTTTCCCGCTAGGATTATTAACCTGATATAGGGGGCAAACCGGAGATCTGGCAGCTCGTGGCTCTGAAGGGAGGGCGGTGCCCTATCCCCCAAAGTTAAAATTTGGTGTGGAAGGGGAGGCGAAATGTAGGAGATTGGTAACACATTCAATGTATTTTGGGACCTTTTGGGGAGGCGATCGCTCCCATCGCTCCCCCCCCCCCTTCCCTTGAATCCGCGTCTGGGTCTATCCGTAAACCCTGCTCGGTGTACTGTGAGCAAGTTTACGAACAAAAATCATGACGTCATTTGCACTACACTCCTTACTCCACCCTCTGAGTTGGTGTAAAAAAGTGGGGGCAAGGTTTGCACCGAGCAGGGGGTTAACGAACAGACCTCGGGTTTACCTAATACAATCAATACATGAATCAGGTGAACCTTCTGAATGTTGGTATTTAACATAATAAAAATGTGAAACTTTATTTTCATGCATTTGAGTTTATTGTTTTTATTAAAGCCTTTGGTTTTTCATGCACTGTATACATAGACCTCCTATCTCCATGGCCCACGAACTAGACAAAAAATTAATTCAAAATAGTATGAAGCTTTGCTGATGAAAAAAAAAAAAAAAAAAAAACATGCAAATTTTAGGATGATTTCTATATCACGTGAAAAAATGTAATTGACAACTATTTTCTATTAAGAAAAAATATTATTATACAATATAGGCATTAATTCACAAAAAAGTGATTCAGAGAGAAATCCACCAAATTTCTTTTTATATAACCATCACTTTTATCACTAATGCTGATTTCCTTGTTAAACATGATTTAAATCTTTCTTGAATCATGCTTTTTTTGTGTGTAAATTATTAAGTTCTACTTTTAGAGGTGCGTTGTTTGACTTATTCATCACAAGGAAAAGTGTTATTTAATCTAAGTAGCTTGAAGTAGAATTGAGCACCAAAATGGCGTCCTGGCTCACCTGACGGCTCGACATTGCGTGTAGGTCTCGTCAGATCCATCCGAACAGTCTGGAGTACCGTCGCAAACTTTGGCAGAGTCCACGCACTCGCCGGACAAACAGCCGAACGTCCCGTTGCTGAAATGTAAAAAAAATTAGAATAAAATGTTAAATTTTCTTTTCCTTGACGTGGTCACTAAATTTCTCGACTTTCAATATCTATACATTCTCTATTATGGCATTTACTTCAATTACTTGTAAATCTTCATTTTTTTAACTTTTTATTTAATATAATTTGTTTTGCTATTAATAACAAAATAAAATAATTTTATAAAATAATTTTACTTACTTAATATTTTATTTTTTTTAAATTTTTTATTTTTAATTTGTATTGTAAATGTTATAAGTTGTTTTTGAAATACATTTAATATAATATTTATTTAATTAAACATATTTAAAATTATAAAAATCAGATGTTTATTACAATAAAATAATGTAATAAAATTACAATATAGTAATAATTGTAAAAAGTAAAAATGTACTTGGTGTAACATGTAACCATGCATGTACGAGACTGTGCAAAGTGAAGAAGAATTTATACTTTCCAAATTTGTAATATTCTTAAATAACCTCAAATATCAAGAATTAATTTTCGATCACTGTGATAAAAATTTATTGTTAACAACTTACCGTTATCTAGTGTGATATCACAAGCCTGCAGTTTACTTATAGATATTATAATACTGTATTAGGGAGATATTTCACGATCTAAATATTCTCTCCTTAGTTTAGTACCAATTTTCACTCTGAAGTACCAAAACTGACCTCTCACAGGCCTGCTTGCACGATGGACACGAGGGTTGTGGAAGGTTCGTGCATCGTCTGTTTGTGGCGATAAGCTCGTCAGACTCGTCCCAGCAATCCACCTCCCCGTCACAAATCCTCGTCCGCTCAATGCAGCCACCGTAACCACACTTGAAGGCATAGCTGGGACACCTGTATACATAACTTGGTGTTTGTATCATCAGTAACATAATGAAATTAAACGATAAAGACATGCAATTGTTTCCTGTGGTAGTGTATATTTCACATATTTTTTTTTTTATAAATTATTGTACTTATTTTTAGGAAGTGATGTTTATTTTATATTTGTTTAGAATTAATGTAAAACGCAATAATTTTTATAATTCTTCCTATTTTAATACAACACTACAGTATATATTTGATGCGGCATGCAGCAGACGGCAAGATTACTTTTTAAGGTTCTTTATTCAATTGTAGACAAAATATTTAAAAAAATATGTCTAAAAAATTAACTTTTTACATGTTAGAATCTTCAATTTAAATATTTAAAATAAAAATTATTGATATATAACAAAATATTAAAATTTATATAAAAATAAATGAAAAATATAAAAAAATTAAATCATTTAATTTATTATTTTAATTCTAAATAACTTAAAAAACATAACATTTTAAAAGCAACTTACTGCGAAATTTTACACTGCGCATACGATTCGTCACTTCGGTCCGAGCAGTCCTGTGTTCCATCGCACAACGAGGCGAGGGGCACACACTCTCCAGAATAGCACGTGAACTCGCTGGCACTGTGGATGACGTAGTCAGAGTTAGATACACTCAACATAATTTTGATCAAAGTCAAAGTATTCTTGATGCTGTTTTATAATTTTATAAAAAGAGACAAATCATGATTTTTTTTAGATGTTTCTTTACGTATTTTCAGTATTCTATTAGAGGTTTCAAGTGCTCCCCGGCGGGAAAATTCTCTCCAAAAGCACTATAGCATACACAAAATAATTTTATTACTTTTTTTTTACAATCAGTTTATAAATGAATAATAGCATTTTTTTTAACACTTTAAATTTATTTATTTGGAAAAAAATTATACTAAAAATCATAATCACATTTTTATACTGTACAAAAAGAAGCAACTTTAAAAATTTTCAACAAATTAAAATAAATAAAATGCAATGACAATCAGCAATATATCGCATTTGTTAAAAATAATTACTTGACAATTAATATTTGGTTGGCAAAAAAATTGTCAATTGGATATTTTGAAATGTAATCTAATTACACTGGGAGATATTAAAATACATAAGTTATTATTTATTACTCGAAGTATGTAGCATTTTCTCTACTCTTTAGGTAGAGATAACACGGATCAGCTGGCCCAATGCTAAAAAAAAATCCCATTCATAAAAATTATGAAAAAAAAAATTAAAATGTGTTCTCCTCTATAACATCCCCTATATCAGTAGGTAAAATATCAGGTATACAAAAACGAGCTAGTTTTCGAGTTATTAATTTTTAAAGTTTACTAATTTATCATGCGGAAGTTCCATTTCTCCGTGTTAAATTAGAGAAATTTAAAAATTAATAACTCGAAAACTAGCTCGTTTTTGTATAACTGATATTTTAGCTACTGATAGGGGATGTAGAGGAGAACATTTTAATTTTTTTTTTCGTAATTTTTATGAATTGGATTTTTTCAGCATTGGGCCAGCTGATCCGTATTATGCTCTACGCTGCTAATAATATTATACAACACCATGTTTTAATTCAAATTCAAATTCAAATTTTTATTTCGATCATAGGCTGTACAGCATGGATCACGTCAATTATTACATTAAATATGTAACATACTTAATTCTAATTAAAATTAGCCTAAATTTAATAAATTTAAACACATATACCCAAACAATATTTAAAATATATATGATCTATAAAATTAATACAATAATTAAAATTGTGTCCTTTTAAACATCACATTAGCACCATAATATATTTAACACACTTTTTTAAATTCAATTAAAAGTCTATACATCATGACAAATTAATTGGTTAATTGAAATCATTATTTGCTTCAACTTACTTCCTACATCCTCCTACTCTTGCAAGCTGCCTTCTTAGTCGCCCGGCGCCAAATTCTGAACTGGCGCCATGTGACTGCTGGGGCGCCGCTCCTGAAACATATGGGGTATTGTCAGAAGATTTCGAACAACTGTCAATTTCCTTTCTTCTACATAACAGATTTTACTTATTTCTCTGAGGGGGTTGCATTGTTTTAGTTACAACAAATAAAGTAAATTTATAAAGCTATATTTTTAATGTATAGAAAAACAACAATATTCCTCGTTAGTTTATAATGTTTATATTTTAAGTCCTGCATGGTTTACGCGACAGCTGGCCTACTTTACATTGTTTTGCTGTCGGCTTATCTCAAGAACGCAAAGTTTAACTCAAGTTCTGAAATTCATTTGATTTGACAGAAAGTTACTACAAAATATAATACAAAAAAAAAAAAGATATAAAATTTATCAAAAATTAAAACTGCAAAATAAAAAAATTATTTTTCTTGAAATTAAAAATTATTTGTACAAATAATATTTAATTGCTTTAAATATTATTTTATATATTGCTTTTATATGTTATTTGTGTGCACTGTGATTATTGTGTTGTGCTTAGCTTTGTCTGTTTAATTGTGTTTTTTCGTTTGTTTTTTTTTTACTTGATCTAAGTTCGTCTATGTACAACCAAAATGATAGAATAAAAATTTGAATTTGAATTTTAATTTTTATTAAAAGTTTTTAGTTATATTTTATATTATGTTTTAATTTAATTAATTTAATATAAGAAGCAACATATCATACCAAACCTACTGGATTGAAAATAATATGAAGACTTTGTGAAATTTTAATTTTAGTAATATATATAGAATAAATAAAGTGCATGCTTTCACAAAATTATACATTCGAAGAAAATTAAACGGGTGTTGTTGCGAGAAAATCATTTGGATTCATAAAAACTCTCAAAATTTGATTTTAAAATAAGTCCTCGAATTAAAAAAAAATCCCAATGGTGGAGAGTTCTATTGCATATTTTTTTAATGAAATTCAGTGCTATATAACAATGTTTTATAATTAATGTTAGAAAAAACATACATAAGCCTATGTTTATTTTCATTTTATTTTATATTGTTAGTTATATATTATACATACGTAAACAAGTATATATTTATATATTTTGTTATTTATGAATTTTAAAACGAAAACACCTTGTCAGGGATAGTACTTTAATATATTTAGAAATAACCATGGTCAACAAAAGAATTTTACTGTCAAACAATAATATAAAAAATAAATAATAAAAATTACTGTAGTACGTACCGACCGTCATATAGTTATATAGGAGTTATACAATACTTGCTAGCCCTAGCAATCACCTAAAATATTTGTCTCTGAATATACCTAATATATATTGAAAACCAATGAAAACTCCCTATGTACAATTATTTTTGAAAAAGTTAATTGATGATTTTTTTTTTTTTAAGTCAGCTTTCGCATTAGACCTTGGCGCCACAGTATATTCAATTATTTTTTTTTTTTTTTTTTTTATTATTGGTCATTTTGTTACATAGATCAACCAAGGTTATTTTACATAACCTTATTGGTTGAAACAAGTTATTAAAAAGAATAATTCTTCAAGACCCTTATTATGTCTTTAAATTTAATCTTAATTTACAACAAAAAAAATTTTTTTTTTCAAAGAAAATATATAGATGAAATTATTGACAAAATATTTTTCCAGAAAGAAAAAAAATAAACATTTTGAAACATTTCTTTCAACTTATTTAAATTATAATGATATAAAGAAAACAAAAAATTTTGAGTACAATATGATAATCAATTTTCCCTAAGACTCTAGAACAATGTAAGATTACCCTATTTGAGTATATACAATATTTCACGAATTTTGCAAAAAATAAATCAACCAAAAATTAAACACATCTTCTTGATGTCCATTCCCTGAAACAAAACGACTTTAGTTTGGTTGTAAACAATAACAAAAAACATGCATAACACTTATTGAGAAATCTATTTATTTTTAAAATATTTATTAATGAATTTTGTAATTAATATTACTATTAAATTAAATTTAAATTATTTCAATTTCTTATTATTTCATTTAAATTGATATTTTGAGTTTTTAAATTTCATTCAATTTATTTTATTTTAATTATAATTAATGAAAAATTAATTTATATTTAAATTAACTTAAGAAAATATTTATTAAAGTATGATAATATTATAGAGAGATGAGTTTTAATCTATCGTATATAATTTGCAAAAAGTATAGTACAATAAAATTAAATATTAATGTGTGATTATCATCAAACATTCATGTACATAATATTTCACACTCTCTTTAAGAAATTATCTGAAACCACAATTACATCACCGCATCAGAACTCAAATCACGCAACCACAAGAAAAAATACGACAGGACTCTGACTCCCATATATGTTACATGAGCTTCCGAGCCCCACCATACCCTCCGCAGCCACGCGATCTTCACCCCGACGCACTGATATATTATTATCCAAAGGTTTGTTGTTTCTATACCGGAACCTGGAACATTTAGATACAAACAATAACAACAACATAGTAAACACAATAATTATTGAAATTGAAAATATATATACTGTACTATTTATATAGATTACAATTTAATATTGTAGTATTTTAAACTTAAATTATAATTAACAAATTTTCACACAATTTTAGACAATAACCATTTTTTTATTTTAAATTTGACTTTGTTCTTTGTATCAAGTAACTTCAAATCACTCGGTAATTCATTCCATAGTCTGGGTAGAATAAATTCCCAAGTTCTCTCACAAAATCTATTTACACTTCTAGGCGCAAATAAAGGTTGTGACAAATTTTGACGAGTACCATGCTCGTGATATCTCGGCTTTCCATGTGATTCATCAAAATATTTTTCAATTAATAACGAATATTTAGCTTGAGATTTCACTGGTAATATTTTCCAATAATTATATATATCATCAGTTGCGTTGAATTTTTCTCCAAATTTCATACATTTTAATATTTTTTTTTGCATTTTATTTAATTTTGTCATCGCTCCTGACTCTGTGAAACCCCAAGCTGTTATTCCATATATAATAAACGGGTGAGCAAGTGCAAAATAAATATTTCTCATTGTTTTTTCATTGATAGTATATTTTAATTTATATATTTGTGACATAACTGATCGTAATTTTTTTATAATTTTATTAATATGCAAATTCCACTCAAAGTTCTGATCAATTATTACCCCTAAATAAGTTTGTTCTTGCACTTGCTCTAGTTTATTACAAGTACAATGTTGCCTAAAGGTATGTAAACAGTCATTAGTATGTATAGTTATATTAATTTTTTCATTTTTTCTTAAATATCTATTATACACATGCATAACTTTAGTTTTTTTTATGTTAATAATCAATCCAAAATCGTGAGCCCAATTAGCAAGATGATTAGCATTAATTTGTAATATTTCATGGGCTTCTTTAAAATCTTTTTTTGAAACTAAGATCAACAAGTCATCTGCAAACATAAATAATTTACAATTTTTAAGGATAGAAAAAATGCTATTGACATAAATGTTAAACAATATCGGGGAAATGGTTCCGCCTTGTTGTGTGCCGAAATGTATAGCCCATTCATCACCTTTTACGTTACCAATTTGAACAATCATTTTTCTTTCATACAAATAATGTTTTATTAAATCCAATGTTGGGCCTCTTATGCCATTTTTTTCTAGTTCCTTAAATAGAGTTTCATGATTAAGAACATCGAAAGCTTTTGTGAAATCAACAAAGAGTGCTAATACATGATTGTTCTCTGATAATTGCTCATTAATGTAATTTGTCATGTCCCCCAAAAGTTGATTTGTTGATCTGCCCTTTTGATAAGCGTATTGTTGCTTATTTATTATGTTAAAATTATGTAGATAAATTGTTAGATCATTTGTTATAAATTTTTGCAATATTTTATCAACAGTTAGAGATAAAACAATGGGGCGATAATTATTTAATTCAACATGAGACCCATTTTTATATATTGGCCTACATATAGCTATTTTCAAAGCGCTAGGAAATTGTTTTTCTTGTATGCATAAATTTGTTAGGTTAGTTAATACTGTTGTTAAATTATTTCCAGCCATTTTTATGTGTCTCGCTGTAATTTTGTCATACCCTGGTGCTTTGTTGTTATCCAAACTTTCAATAATTTTACAAATTTTATCATGAGTGGCTTTTTTCAAATAAAATGATTGATTTTCATATCTTTCTTCAATTACACAAAATTTAATATTACAATTATGAACAATATTATTTATACCATCAGAAAATGTTTTACCGAATTTATCTGTTAATTCTTTTAAATTTTGATCGCCCATGTATCTTATTATTTTTTCATCATTATTTTGTACTATTTTTCCAAGAGTAGTATTAATATATAACCAAGCTTTTCTAACGTCCCCATTAAATTTTTTAAATTCAGATTTTTCGTACTTTATTTTAGCTTTTTTTATCATATTTACAACTTTATTACGTATTTTATTGTATTCACTTCTATATTGTTTATTTTTAGGATTACTTTTATGTTTACGAAACATTTTATCTCTTTCTAACATGCAAATTTTTATTTCTACTGTCATCCATGGTTTTTTTAAATCATAATTTACTCTATCTATACATGAAAAAGAACAAATTTTAAATAAGTGATCATAAATTTCTTTAATTTTATCATATATTATTGAAGGATTTTTTAACCCATTCAAATACCCCCATCTAACTTTTTCTAATTCAATGCTTAATTTTTTGTAATTTAAATATTTATTGCTATCTCTAGTATCATTATAGTTTTGATTTGACATAATTGCACCAATAATATAATGGTCTGAAATTTTTGTTTCAATTACACATGACTCAATATCAGATACTTGATTACGTATGAAAATGTGATCGATACATGTCGATGATATAGCTTGTTTTATAACTTCTACTCTAGTTGGAATATTAATTACATTATTTAGTCCTGCTTTTGCCATTTTATTTTTATAATTATCAACAAAATTATTGCTTGAATCAAGAGTATTAATATTCATATCTCCAATTATAATCATTTTTTCACTTTTATCAATGAGAATATTATGTTTCAATTCTTTTAAAAATAAATTTTTATTTGTATCAGGAGGTTTATATACAGCATATAGGCTTATATCATTTATTTTAATAGCAATATGTTCATAATATTCAGATTTTTGTGAAAATATAAGTCTACATTTATGTTTATTTTTAATAAAAATCATTATTCCACCTCCCTTTTTTTTATAATTTGATGAACGCGCTTTGGCAATTTGCGTGAAGCCCGGTATAGAAAAACATTTTTCTTCATTTTCAGTAATATTAGTTTCACATAATACTATACAGTCTAAATAATCATTACTTTCACTAATTTGTAATAAAAATTGATCCCAATATTTTTTTAATGATCTTATATTAAAATGTATAATTATAAAATTTGATAATAATTCCTCAGTTTTATGTAATTTTAACCAATCAGATAAATTTTCATTTTTAAAACATAAATATTCTTCTGAAATATTATACAAATTTTCCATAATTTACAAAATAAAATATATTATGGTCGTCAGTTTACAATATACTACACTATTTTTGTTTCAACATCATTTTCACTCTGGATGCGGACTATAGCAAGATTTTCATTCTTTCTAGCGAAGATCATGCCACGTTTAGACCATACAAACTTATAGTCTTTGTCCTTGGCGCGCTGTCTAGCAAGCCACAGCAGCTTGCGGTTGTATGCAGTGAGATGCTCATTGACGTAAATTTTCTTGTTAGAGTCATCATTCAATGCATTTTCAGACTTGAGCTGCTTGCTCTTAGCCATGGCAAGGTAGTCACTACGTGACCTCAACGATTTGAAGCGAACGATAATAGTGGGGGGAATTCCTTCCATGCCTGCATGTCGCCGTCTGTTTACACGACGAACTTCGACAACATCTTTCACAGTCTCCACCTTCCCTATGCATTCCGCAATATTTGTTACAATAGTCATTAAATTCTCCCCAGGTAATTGCTCAACATTGCTAATTTCAAGATTGTATTCTAAAGCACTCTGCTCAGTCTCACCAATTCTATTATGCAGAATTCTAATTGTTTTGTCCTTGTTAATTCCATCCTGAGTTAATTTTTCAACTTGTTTAGTCAAATCATTAATTTTTTTACCTTGAATTTCTTGTGTTTTAATGAATTGATCATAAGAAGAAGATAAAAACTCGACAGATTTTTTTATATCAGAAACTTCTTCACTTTTCGTAACTAGCTCATCAATTTTTTTTTCTAATCTAGTCAAATATGCAAGTACATTCTTATCTTTATCATCATCACCTTGATCACTCGCAGCATCACTCCCTGTGTCCTGCGAATCTGGCTTTTGTTCGCGACAGATCGCACACATCCATGTCTTGTTGGGATTCTTTGCCGGGCGTCCAGGCCGTGTAGACTTTTTGGCGCACTCCAAGTGCACTGGAGCCTTACACACTTTACACGATATACTATCCTCAATATTATCAATTATGATATCACACTGCACACATTTCATGATTGAAATTGTATATAAAACACGTGATGATCAAAAAATGAATATCACTTGAAGAAAACTTTGTTAAGTAAATTTTAGAATACGATATAAACCGTAGCTAGACGGACGAGCGCTCCGAACGTGTTGACAGCTCGGCAGCCGCAGCTACAATGAATTCAATTCAATTCCATAGCAGTTTTTACTCTTATATCCGTGGACCTGAGATTCGCTTATATTCCCAGGCTCATCAGTAAGGTTTACCTAAGCCAATTGTGTAATTTTTGCACAAAATGACATCGATTTGGTCATTCAAGTTTATTTTTCATTTTCTCCTATTTTCAATGTAAATTTAGTGCATTATACATTATTATAATGTATAATGTTTATATTATGTTTATTTATTACGTTTTATATTTTTTTATGTGTTGTCTACTTTATTGTATTTAGTGCCTTGTATTTGTAACTGTTGCTAAATAAACAATAATTTGAATTTTAATAATCTTAACTTTATTTGACTATAGCCTACACCTGTTAGCTAATATGAAGGTAGGAAAAGCGACGCAAACAAACAAAAAATGAGCATGTGAGGTGAAGGTCACTCAACAAATTTGGAGATGGTGCTGTTTCCAAGCAAAAAGTGACGTAATTTTATCAAAACAAGTTTGTGAAGATCTTCGCAACTCTAACAAAAATTGTGTATCTGAGTTTAAACCAATCCAACAACGTACCCATGTGTGTAAAAATTTGTACATTGCTTGAATCTGTTATGTATATTATATGGTATATTTCGTACAGGGGCGAATTCATGATATAAATAACTAACTTACATCATAAATTATTTATTTTATGACTATGTTATATTAACTTTTTTACTTTGGTTTCCGGGCACCTTAATTACGAAGAGTGCGAAGTAGGTGGATTTTACTTTGACTCCAATGATGGTACAATGGTAAAAAATATATTTATAAACATTCATTTTTGAATAGTATATTTTAACAAAACTCCCTATAATAATGTATGATAACGTATTGATATAAAATTTTAATACATTAATACAAATTAAAATTTAAAATAAAAAATTAAATATTTATTTTATTTTAAAATATTTTTTTAAGTACAAAATTAAATGGTAAACAAAAAGTAAAACAAAATGTTGGAAAGTACTTGCATCACTTACCTGTATGTATGACTAGCAGACAAGCGAGCACGGTAATCCACGTTAATAAGAGGGAAGGCTCTGCTAACGAGCGACTCATGTTGCCGGCGCGCGGCTTGGCGGATCACTACGGCCGTGAGACGAAAGGGAAAACCGCGACCAGATAGCAGCGAAATGTGACGTCGTATCCACCACGACAAAAAACACGAGGCTAATTTTAATAACTTTTAAGAACTCGTATATTTCATATTGAGAAGTCCTATTGGTATTTCAGAATTATAAAAAAAAAAAATTAACTTATGAAATTTAAAAACAAATAAATTCGATCTATTTTAGTCAATTTCAATTTTGCGTTTCTAATATTAATTGTAATTTAGTCTCATATCCTGCATGTTATACTGTATTTACTCCACTGAAAGAAATGCTGAAATAAATTTTATTTATTAATTTTATGCAGACAAAATTCTTCAACTAATTTGAAAATCTATATTGATTTTTTTTTTTTTTAACAATTTACGTAAAACTTGGTGCTAAAAGGACATTGATTTAGGATGTATTTATTTCTGCTTTAAAATTTTATAAATGTTTTATATATATCAACGTGGAATAATAATTGTATATTATGAATATGTTATAATGAGTATTGTTCTTGTACACTATCTTTGTGTTCAATAAAAAATTTATTATTACAAAGCGTTGTAGGGGTTGTACCACTGATTTAATAATAATTTGTTTTTATTTTTTACGATTCAATTTTTCTTATTTTTGCTGAGAAAGCAACTATACAATTCCATTATTTACTTTTGGTATGTAATACTTTAATGTGTTTTTATTTTCTATAATTTAATTTTTACAATAAAAATAAAAATAAAAATTGAATATTTATTTTATTAATTAAATAATTTATTCAAATAATTAAATTAAAATGATTTAAAATTAAAATGATTTAAAATTAAAATAAACATATTTATTTTTACAATGTTTTGAGCTAATAATTTTAATATTATCACAAAACATTAAACACAGTAATTTTTTATATAAAGTTAAAATAATTTTATATTAAGGTCTCGAATTTCAAAAAAAAATTGCTTTACTTAAAATGTGTAATGTCTTCATTTTTATTAACGCACCATACCACCATATAACTAAATAAAAGAAAACTAATACTTAAAAATAAATATTACTGTTTTATGCATCTGTAAATTATATAATGTGCAGTACGCCGGACACCACGAACTCTTTTACTTTTGTTGCCACGCAATCTAGAGGCGAGGTGTTTGAAGTTTTGAAGTCTTTGGAGAATGGGTGCTCTTCTTACCTCCCCCAATATTACAAATTTGCATCTTCTTTAAGCTGCAGCGCCAGCAAATAAGCCAGGAGTAAAGTTCGTGATGTACAAAGATTAATATGATTGAGCTCTGGTATGTATTGTGTCTCAGTAATAATACTATCAATCATTACAAAATATTTTCACTGTGTATTTTATATCGTCATGATGGATGATGGCATTAAATTAAAAATATATATAAAAACATGACATTGAACCAAGGTTGTTATATTTATACTGTATACAATGTACTAGTATATATATATATATATATATATATATATATATATATATATATATATATATATGTTCTTTAAAAATAAAATGAAATATATATTATTTTAATTAAAATTTTAATTTAATATTAATTTAAATATATATTATGCAATTTTATAAAAACAATATTTAATACAATTTATAATAAATATTTATTATTATTATTTTTTAATCTAATATTAATATAATTTAAATTTTACTCAATATAAATAATTAATCAGACCATGATCATTCAGTAAAATCCGAATATGTCAACCTCTTAGTCCTCACCAGGACCTCTCATGACCTTTTAGGTTATCCATTTAATATGAGAATTTATAATATTTTTACTATTAATTAATGCGCAGAGAATATTTCTGTAAGTGACCATGTTTAGTATACTCATAGAAGTTATATCATACATGCCATGCAATTGGAAAGCTGGAAATACCCTTGCCGGCCTGTGACTTAATTTTTTTGGCTATATATAGTTTCAAATTAAATTTCCATAATTATAACTCCTCCCATATTAATTCATCTTAAAACTCTGATGAAATCATGCAAAGCAAGTTAAGCAACAATATTTGAATAACTCGTTCTGCAACTTTTAATCACATTATTTGTAAAGTTACTCAGTAA
This sequence comes from Siphlonurus alternatus, assembly GCA_949825025.1. Taxonomy (NCBI): domain Eukaryota; kingdom Metazoa; phylum Arthropoda; class Insecta; order Ephemeroptera; family Siphlonuridae; genus Siphlonurus; species Siphlonurus alternatus. Next base: position 10,012,936 of record OX463786.1, on the reverse strand, counting down.
AAAAAACTAAAAAAGTTGATATTGAAGCGTAGATATTAATTAAATAAGATACATTCTTACACATAAAGTCCATCTCCATTTATCTTTGATATGACGTCACGAACCTTTTCTTTTGTCCTAGCTCCAATACAATACTAATGAGGGTTGCTTGACGTCAAATCAAAGATAAATGGCAATGACTTTATAATTTTGTGACTATGTGGCAAATGAGCCCATTACATATAATTACTTTACTACTTTTTTTTTGTTTTTTTTTTACAAGGATATATTCCTAAGAGCTTACAGCTCGCGGCGGGGTAATATGTTGGGTATATATAAGGGAGGGGATCGAAGGATGGTGGCCACGGTATATTACACGCGCGTCCCAGCATTTGCTAAAGGTGAGACTGAGGCCTGGGAACCGTGGAAAATCACATTAGTCAGCACGGACACCTCTACTTTTATCAATATGGACCAAAGCGATGTCCAACCCACGAGGGAAAAATTCTATGGGCATGTTGCGGCGTTTTTGTGCATATATTCGGTCTATTTTGTTGCCATTTATGATGCCCACTCATCTGATGAAAAGCCAATAATGATGTGCTTTCTCGAGTAAAAAGTGTTTTTTTAACAATTCTAGCACATTTTCAGCTATTTTATCAACTTTGAAAAAACAAAAAATAACAAAGTTATTTAAAAAAGCGCCGTCATATATTATATTTTTGTTAATAATTAATGTACATACCCAAAATGTAATAACAAAATGGACTAAACAAGCATTTGCAAAATGCTTTTTTTTTTTTTTTTTTTTACAAGGATACACCCCTAACAGTTTACAGCTCGCGGCGGGGTAATGGGGTAGTGATAAGGTTATAGGGAAAGGATGGCGGCCACGGCCTGTTACGCGCGTCCCAGCATTAATTTGCTGGAGAGACTGAGGGAACCGTGGAAAACCTCAGTCAGGAAGGATACCTCTACTTTTTTTTATCAATTATGGTTTTGCTTGAAAAAATTGTGGTTGCAATTCTTTAATTAAGGCAGCGGTTTTCAAACTTTTTAACCTGAGTCCCAGATAAATATGTGCAATTCAGCGATCACGTCCCATTTTTTTTCATTCCCATATTGCTTTCCTATTTTACTAACTAATATTTAAGCCTATACCCTTGGGTATCATTACCCAATTTGCATGAAGTCCCAAACAAAATTCCTTATTTACTATCTCAATATATTTTGGGACGCGTCTCATAGTTTGAAAACCGCTGCCCTAGCTATTTATTTTTTTTTTTTACCCTGTTAGTAGGTGATCTTCCCTATTAGCGGGGGATACCTCTTGGGTTCTTATGGTCGCTGAATTAATATTCAATTCCCCCACCAGGGCAGTCTGAGACTGCATGCCCTGCCCCCACTAATAGGGAAGAACCGAGAGGCGAATTTTCAAAACTTTGTATTAGGAGAACATGCAACTCTAGGAGGTATATATCCCCCGCTAATAGGGAAGCTCACCCACTAATTGGGAACCCCCTATAAGCGTCGTTAAGGCAATATGGTACGTCATTTGTTTAAAATATGTAATTATTTAAATTTACTAATAATCCTTACTCAAAAATACCCATAACACTTTTGCCTAATAATTAAACTGAAGGAACGTGAAAACCTTATTCATATAATAAAACTATTCATACGTTTGCATGGCGATTGACTGGATATTGAAATACTGATCATCACGTTCTTATCACATGGCGAGATGTAAACGAGGACATCAAAACAAAAACACTTCGGTCACAAGAGATAACCTTGCCCTTCTATATTTCTACCATGGCGATGTGCGTCATTTAGTAAATTACATCATGTTAAGGGTAAGGTAACGCCACCAATGTTAAAAAAAATCCCTCTCACAAAAATTCTGAAAAAAATTTAAAATGTTCTCCTCTATACCCCCTATCAGTACTTAAAATATCAGGTATACAAATACGATCTAGTTTTTGAGTTATAAATTTTTAAAGTTGACTACTTTAACATGGAGAAATGAAACTCCCATGTTAAATTGGTCAACTTTAAAAATTCATAACTCAAAAACTAGATCGTATTTGTATACCTGATATTTTAGCTACTGATAGGGGGTGTAGAGGAGAACATTTTAAATTTTTGTCAGAATTTTTGTGAGAGGGATTATTTTTAACATTGGTGGCGTTACCTTACCCTTAATATATAGGAAAATGAGCCATGTGCAAATATTACAGTTTTTAATTATTATAACAAATTTTATGGATATTTTTTAATCTTAATGCAATTTATTAAAATAGTAAATTTTATTATCTATTTGTTATTAGCTTCAAACTTAAATAATATACAAAATATTATAAGTATTTGCCATCGTTTAAAAAATAGTAAATTCAAAATTTAAAGCGATCCATTTTGAAAGTAATTATTTTTCTTGTCTGTAATTTCTAGATTGTAAATGACAATTAATGTTCTATATCATGATAGAACTATATAATATTAAATATTATAATAAAATATATTATGTTAAGAAATAAAACACAAAATAAATTGAAGCTTATGAAAAGATTTTTATTTCATTTTACGAATCATACTTATTTAGCCACTCATACAATATGTATAATTTTTTTTATTTTTTATTATCTTCTCTAATATAATAGCAGGCTGATGATATACCGATACAAACACACAGAGGAATGTGATTTTTTAAAATGTATAACAATTAAGCATTTTCTCACAAACAACCATCATAATAATTATACTTACTTTTTCTAGTGCACACTTTGGCAAAAATAATTACAAACAATTAACATTATTTACGATAGGAAGGTGCACAAAAATATTGCTAAGATTTTTTTTTTTTTAAGGTAGAGATAATGTCAATCAGCAAGTTTTTTTTAGCTCCATTTGATTAACATGTAAACCTTAGCAAATTCACAAAAATTCTGAAATTTTTTTGAGGGGCAGATATTAGTGACTAAAAGCCATAGGATAAATTTCAAAATAATTTAATGAGCCGATTTTTTATTAATTAATTTATTTAATTTTCAGCATAGGGCTTTCCCATGAAGAGACAAACTAAAAAATTAATTTAAAAAAATTGGTTCGTTAAATTGTTTTGAAACTTCTTTTCCATGGCTTTTAGGCATTAATATCTGCCTCTTAAAAAATTTTCAGAATTTTTGTGAATTTGCTAAGGTTTACATGTTAATCAAAGGGAGCTAAAAAAACCCAGCTGATTGACGTTATCTCTACCTTAAAGTACAGTTTGTTTATTTGAATGTTACATCAATAGATTACTTGATGGTCTATCTGCAAGCAAGCAGGTGCCTCTGAATGCTTATTAATTGATTAATCCTTATATATGGAATAACTGTCATAATTATAAGGGTTGATTTAAGAAAGACCAGACAAGTTTTTTTAAATACATTGATGTAAAATTTTCAAATAAAAAAACTGTACAGTACACCACTGGACAGCATCTTGGTGGGTATTTCCATGCAGTCTATGGAGGTGTGTTGAATTATTTTTAGGGATGGCTGGACTGGATGCTCTTCTCACCTCTCCAAAAATTGCAAGTATTTCCATTGGGGTAAAGTTTATGCTGCCTTAAGGTGTACAATGTGATATGACTTTTTATTACAAAAAAGAACCTTTAATTATGTAAATTATTTGTTTTATATTTTTAAATTTAAGGTAAAATATGTTGTGCCTACAATATTGGATCTGTGTTAAACCAATTAATCTGAAAATTTAATTTAATTTTACTTCAATTTTGAAAGGTTCTTTATTTAGATTTGCAATAAAAAATCTTAAACCATGTATATTTTACATAATCAGGTCAAATATATTTGATTTATTTTGAGCACTGATTTTAATATTAAATTGATACAAAAAAAGGGCATTAAAACGAATGAAGTTTTTTTTTAACTCCAGATAATTTAAAATGAGCTAATAATAATGCCAGACTAAAACTTATCATAGCAAATTTTAAATAATTAAATTAGGCAACAGCTAAAATAATCTGATAACTGTGATTTTTAGATACTGTATTCAAAGGATATTTAATATTTCAATGGACAGTCATTTGTTAGAAATAAAGAATTGAATCTCAATTCGGTAGCCCTTGAACATTTTCTTCCTTTTACTTTACACCGGGATTTGGAAGTTGCAACACATTTATTTATGGATCAACATAGAGGAATATATTGTCCGAAGATGCTCAAGCCGAATTACATTTATCAGGTCTCCGTAAAAATTTGATGCAACCTTATTTCATTAGTAATTAAAGGCTTAAGTTTCATCAACTATTTTTGGCATTCTGAAACGGAAATTTTTCTTTGAAATGACTGTTTAAAGACCACCCAAGGATATACATCTCAAATACTATGTTTTGTCTCTTACAAAATAATTAAAAAATGTATCAGTTATATTGGAAAGTAGGTAAAGGTCCTCAACAGAGACCAGAAATCAGATGTTTTGTATTTTTGATGGAGGTTTCTGAATAGTCTAGAAAGTACACATTATTTTTTCACGGTGCAGAGGCCTTACACTGGAAGCCAAGCTAAAATTCACATCAAACGATGCCACCAGTCAATGGAAAAGGTGCTACGTTGCCAGTTTGGTGACACAGCTGGAGCCGAACAATAGCAACGCTGCACTATTTGGCAACGTTGCTTAATTTTACCTTATTTGATTGGCTGGCGGCACTCATGTCATGTTTGATGGGAGATTTAGTTTGGCCTCTAGTGTACCTTTTAAGTACAATTCCAAGGGATACAGAAGGATACAATTACAATAGGATAAACTTTTTCAAAAGCGTATCCTATTTTTCAAGACTAGGGATATACGAGAGCTACATATATAATATCTTGGTTGGTCCTAGGTATTCAAAATTTCATAACTGAAGCTGTCAAAATATTTTTCAGAAATACAATTTAGGAAATATAAACAAATAATTGATATTTTAACACACACGTTACAGAATTACTGTATAATATTTAATACCCTAATTTTAATACAATTTTACCGGTTTTCATTAATATTATCTAAAATTTTATTGGTATTATACCAAAAAAAAAAAAAAAAATTACAGATTTTTCTTGATTATTTAGAAGAAAAAAATGTCAATTCTATTAAAATTTCAAGAATAACAATTTTCATTAAAATTACATAATTGAATTTAAAAACAAAAAGGTAATATCAACAACAGGTAAGTATTTAAGATAGGAGGATATTTTGAAGAAAAAACATTGAATTTTAAAATATTTTATGCTCAGATCTCTATGTTATAATTAATTTTGCCAAATTTTTTTTTGTCCCCATAGCTTTAATTAATACAGAATTATTTCACTTCTGTACAGCAAACAGTGATATATGCAAGATGAAAATATTGCAGGTCCCCAACTTTAAATTTAATACTTCATATGAATACTAAACAAAGGTACAGTTGGTATCTTTGAAATATTCCCTTATAATGTATACTTGTCACCTTGGAAAATTTCCCACTTGCAGCCTTATTAATCACCATGTCCTTATGAGGCATGATGATTGACAAGATTGCAAAGGGAAATTTTCAGAGGCGAGGAGCGTCCATGATGTAAAACAGCTGTTTCCTAAAATAAATTCCTTTGTCAAAAGATGGTAATAATTTTAACAATACAAACATGCTATTGTTATCTATTGATGACAGAAAGTTTTCACGGCAAAGAGTGCACAATGCATCAATTTTTCAGGGATTTTTTTTAGGCAACTAATAAACACAGTACACATTAATAGCCACAAACATACAAAATCAATAATCAAAGTGTAATATTGTATAAGTTTCAGTAGTTTGAATGCATTTAACATAATATAATGTTTGTTTTTGTATGTTTGGAAAATTGACGAATAAAAAATTTGAATTTTTAATTTGACTTTATGGTGACTTATGGACTTTACAAAAATTTTACTCAACACTTCTTTTACTGAATATTTAATTATGTACTGTATTTTAATTTTTTCCACCATGTGATGTTAAAATAATAATAAGATAAAATTCTTGCCTATATCACTGTTTAAAATAAATACCAATTCTTAGAATTAAATAATTTTTAAAAAATAAAAGCATCAAAATATATATTTTTTTATACATTAAAAAAAAAAACAGAATTCAAAAAACTGTCAATGGCCAAAACAAAAGAAGCAAGAAAAATTAAAAACTCACTCAAATAATCAATAAAAAAAAAGACAAGTCTTTTGAGACTGGGGTTGGGTATTATTTTTTTGTCGTTTTGTAAACGTCAAAATATTCATCATTATTATAATCGTTATCACAGAAATATGCAAAGGTTGGTTAACTCGGTGACTAATTATTTAATTAAGACTGCAATATCTCACTCAGCTGCTTCGATTGATTGAGCCTTATAACGAGGCTTCAAAAAATATTGCTGTCGCTATGGCAAAGAAAGTCAGATTTTATAAGGCAAATATATTTCATTAGTTTAAAATTTATTTAGTTAAAATACAAGCTTTTGGTTTTGACTTAAAACTTGTGATAAGGCGTTCTGATTGGCTGAAACTCGGCTTGCACCTAGTTGCAACAACACGGTCCTGCTATGTCCTGGTTTTGTCACGGTTTAGAAAACTAAGCTTGTGCCGAAAAAAATACATTGCTTGAATTGCCAAACCTAAAATTTTAACTCTGTGTGTACTGCCTTTTTACGACTTACAAACCATACTGAACGAAAGCTTATATTTTAACCTTCAACAATTAACCAATAAGGCCTCTCGTTACAACGTATCGACAAAACAAGAGAATAATTAAATCTGCCATAAATATAGCTTTTGATAGCTGTTTAATTTTAATTCGTCGAATACAGTAATTTAATTTATTACGTTAAAATTGCTACCAGGTTCAGGTATCAGAATAGAGTGCAGTTTTCGTTAAAAGAATGACATGCTATTTAACTGTAACTGACTCTGATAGTAATTTACTGTTTACAAATGAACCATTAGATTGGGCATTTCTGTGTTATTGTGTAGGCAATATTTCATCATAATTATTACTAGTTACCTTTGTGTGTAATTAACAAAAAAATTAATCAACACAAATTATCAAATCCAATTTTTTTAGTACACTTTTAAATGGTACTGGTATTTAATAAGTGTACTCCGTAAATTTTTCCATTAAATTTACAATTTACAGAGTTTAATGTAGAAGTAGAGAAAAATCCCAAATTTAGAATAAACTGCTATTTTAATACTAGCAATAAAAAAGAGAAATTATTCAACAAATCGTTATCAAATATATTTGCCTACTAAAATCAAAACTTTACAAAAAAATAAATGAGGATGATTTTATTTCCCTATCATTCATACATCATACATATTTCTGTATTATATTTATATTTTTTCTTCTTCTTCTTCTTTATATATTACTTTAATTATTTTTTTAAACTTTTTATCATAAAAATGGAGAACAATTTTCAATGAAGAGAAACATGATGGAACATAAATACGTTGGTGATGGCATGCTGCCGATGCACGATTTTCAGAGTCAATATCTCCGACGACACTCACTCAGAGGGGGGTGTAAGAGGGGAGGTCACCATGAGAGGGGGGGACTAGGAGGTCATCATGTCACTGACCGAGGAAACAGCAGCCATGTTGGGACCCTTGAGCGAATCGTTTATGTCACGACGGAACATGGAAAGATTCTGAGTAAACCTGCAAAAAAAAAATTTAATTAGATAGATTTTGTAACAGATTATTTTCAAAGGGATTTTTTTCTGCATTTTACACAAAAGGCAAGATCTGAGACCATGCGAGTGTTTACACTGTCTATGCTACTTTAAATAAATGTGTCCACTAGAATCAAAACCCGCTTTTTCCACTTGCCAGTAAGACTTCATTTTAAATATTTTTACTTATAAAAATGAGCTTTAAAAAGCGGGTTTTGAAACTAGTAGACACAAATATCAAAATACAGTAAAAAACTTGTTATTTCATAAAGTCAAGGGGCCTTATATCAAGTATTACCTTATATTGAGTTTTTCCTATACCAAACAATGCTAATTATTTTTGACGAGACCGCAATCTCCTTAACTCAAAATAAAGTTTTACCTAATAAGTTGAGTAATAACAAGTTTTTACTGTAAATGCATGAAGCACAATTTTATTTAAGTTAATCTACATCATTTAAATCCCCCTTTCCCCAGAAAGATATAATCATTCTTGGGAGGATATTTACAAAGGAGTATAGTTATATATTTATTTTTTTTATCCCACCCTAGAGGAACATGCTTCCAAGTCTGCTAAATCCTTTTTTTTTTAATACCTTTTTTATTATATCTATAATTTGGTAACTAGATTTTTTGATAAAATTAATTACTCAGTTTTTAACCTCTTACTGCATTTTATCATGGCTTACTTCTGAAACTCTACAACCCTCTTCTGATTCATCGCAAGGTAACGATTATCTCACCTGTCCCTGTTCTTGGTGAGAAGGTTTCGCTCGATGCCGTCCATCAAGTTCTCAAACCACTGAGCCATCGCAGGCTGTTTATCTGGCAGCTGCGACCTGATCACGCTCTCACGCAGCTGGTTGAAGTACTGAAAACAATAATAAGGGTTGTAGCAACCTTATCTCAAACACCTAAGAGGCTTAGTTTGTGGTGCTCCTACAGTCCTATCTAAATTTATGTAAAAATAATAATACTGTAATAATAATAAACAAATAAATAAAATTAAAAAAAAATATGCATTACAGATTTTTTTTTAACTATAGGAAAATAAGTTCTTGATTCAAAATCATAAGACCCTTCAATGGGAGTAAAAGAGATGTTTTCAAAATAATAGCATCATTCATCAATAGTTACTGAGAAAAAAATTCAATTTTCTAACAAACAGCCAGGCTTGTGATAAACTACAGTACCTCTTGTTGGTAAGAATTTGCCAATCAGAGTTAAGACTCAGTTCATTAGATTACTTGGATTTTAATGTGAAAATGGATTATCCATTTAGACCAGTTTATGCACTAAATTTGAAAATCCCTATCCATAGTAAATTCAGTACATAAAGGATCAATACAGTATAACAGATCTTACCGTAAGATCTGTTACACTATAGATGGCGTTGCACACAGAAATTTTGGCTCTTTGAATCAAGGATACGGCAATACCTACAGCATGGGGAGAATCACAAAAATTACAAAATGAAAGAAATCACTGAGAAAGTTGAAATATTTTTTAATATTTTTCTGAAGGTATGGGGCAATTACTTATGGTGTTGTCAATACTGTAAAATCATTTTGTGACTGCTGTCAGAGCATTTTCATGATTTTATAATATTAAACCATGTAATGGGTCCTCAATGCACCCACGTAGTTCAGGTTAGCTGCTAACTTTATGGTGTCAATAGAGCCATCATGCTAGCTATAACATTAAAGATTATCAACGGACCTCTTCGTTGAGCAGGATGAGTCCCAGCAGAGGCCTGGACATGGACCACTGGTTGCGACAGTCCTCGAACATGATGACGTTGAGCACCGTCGCCAGGATTTGCTGCAGGATCTCAGGGTGCTGCTCGAGTACCTGCAGGAACACCTCCCCACACGCCATGCCCCCGGAGTTGGCAACCGAACGACGAGTCTTCTTGCCTGGGAAATAACGTTGGCATGTAGGGGAGGAAGTCAGGCTCGTAAAGTTAGTGTTAAAAATTGTAGGGGAAGGTCCTTTAAGGGGAAGATGACAAGAATCAGCTGATCGATGTAGTCCAAATTGATTAAAAAAAAACTGAAATTTTTTTGAGAGACACATTTTAGTACCAAAAAGCCACAGAAAAAATTCAAGAAATTCTTCGATCCATTTTTTTTTTTTAATTATTAATTTTTTAGTTTAGCTCTTCATGGGAAAGCCCTATGCTAAAAATTTAAAAAATTAAAAAAAAAATGAATGAATGAATGAATGAAACAATTGTTTTGAATTTTTTTCTGTGGCTTTTAGGTACTAAAATCTGCCTTTTGAAAATTTTTCAGAATATTTTTAAGTCTGCTAAGGTTTACATGTTAATCAAATGGGACTGCATTGATCAATCAGCTGATCCATGTTACCTTCCCCTTAAGTTCCACATTAATTCCAAGTTTTAGGGGAGAGAAGAGGTCCTACCCCTACACCAGTCTGTGTCCGATGTTTAAACTATTGTAAAATTGTCTCAATATTATTAAAGACGTAATTTCCACACAGTGAATATTTTTTATTATTGTTGAAATAGCACTGTATTTTTTTTTAAACCGGTATTACAAGATACAATTTTTCTAACTATTGAATACAATTTTTCCTTACAAGAAAATTTCATCTCCATACAAACAAATGAAGTTCAAGTTTTCTTGTAAGGAAAAATTGTATTCAATAGTTTGTATCGTATAATACCGGCTTTTGACATGGTCTGCGATCTTACCTTTCTGAGTAAGCTGCTTGAAGAGGTAAGAGACAATATGGTCGAGCGACGTGCAGCATCCAGTACACACCATCGTGTCTGTGAACATCAAACACGCTCAGCACCAATCACAGAATGACATTAGGTCATGTGACCTGCCTGGACCAATCACAGCTTGAGAATTAGGTCATGTGACCTTCCATGAGCCAATTACGGTTTGACATTTTGGTCTTGTTTTATTCTTTGAGCCAATTAAAACATTTGGTCATGTGTTTGACGTAAGCATGATCAGAGTATACTTGAACTTATATTTTGAACTTGCACAGTTCAAAGTTTTGTTGATTTGAATGGAATTAGGCTAGTCAATACACTGTTGCCTTACAATAGAAATAGAATGACTCCAAGACAATTTAACAGGAATCTTCCTATCACCTTTCTTTTTTCCATCTGGATTAAACATTCAGTCTATTTTTCTTTTTTAATTTAATTGTAAATTATTTTGTTAATTATCTTTTTATAACCACTACATCCTAATTAAGCAGAATCTTATTATCTGTATTGTAGAAATTAATTAATTCAAGGAAAATAAACCATTTTGGTTGTGATATATATTTTAAAGGAAAGGATAGGAATAACCAGCAAGGCCTTACCGATCAAGAAGTCACAGAAAGAGAAAATCTTACTAGTAAGTTAGTAACTAGTTACTAGTTAGTAACTGCAAGATTTTCTCCTTCTGTGACTTCTCGATCGGTAAGGCCTTGCTGGTTATTCCTATCCTTTCCTTTAAAATATATATTGTAGAAATTATTGATAGATTTTAGATTAAAATAAAAAAAAAATACATCATAATTTGATATTGTAATGTTTAAATAATAAACTTTTTAACAAACAAAATAAATTCTACTTGCATGGTGCAACAATTCTCTTATTGCACAAAAGTTCATAAAATTTTATTTTCAAAATAATTTATAACCAAATCACTATTAAAGCATAAAAAAAGCTTGCAATATATAAAGCATTCTAAAAAAGAAATATATAAATATAATATGTATCATGAAATTCTAAATCATGCACACATAAAAAAAAAACAGCAACACATGATAAAATGATAAAGACTAAACCTTCGAGCATACAGGCAGGCATTGAAGCACGTATAGTACTACACATACATTGCACATAACAACATAGCCTGGGAAGAGAGAGGGGGGAGGTAGGAGAGGAAATATAACCCAACGCAAAGGAAACACTTCAAACAAAACACGAAAACTTTTAAAATTTGAAAAGGAAAAAAAAAGAAAAATCAAACATGACACAAGCACATGAAAAAATCTCGACTGATGACGAACTTTTTTTAATATTTATAATTTGTAAGCATTATGTACTGTAGGTTCTGTTACATAAAGTAAATAAAATACCATTGCTGAAACTTCCAATAACTAATTTTACAGTAAGATTTAAGGGTAAGATAACACCACCAATGTTAAAAAAAAAATCCCTCACACAAAAATTCTGAAAAAAATTTAAAATATTCTCCTCTACATTCCCTATCAGTAACTAAAATATCAGGGTATACAAATACAATCTAGTTTTTGAGTTATTAATTTTTAAAGTTGACTACACTAACATGGAGAAATGAAACTTCCATGTTAAATTAGTCAACTTTAAAAATTCATAATTCAAAAACTAGATCGTATTTGCATACCTGATATTTTAGTTACTGATAGGGAATGTAGAGGAGAATATTTTAATTTTTTTTCATAATTTTTGTGTGAGGGATTTTTTTTAACATTGGTGGTGTTATCTTACCCTTAAGTTTATAAGAACCACAAGAAATAAAGTTATAGAATTTCATACTATGGTGAGAGTACTTTCACCTTCTGCCAATTCCAAAAGTAATTTTAAAATTGTTTAAATTTGTAACTAAATTTTCAAGTATGTTTTAGAAGACAGTTTTCACAAAGATTAACAATATTTTTATTTTTCTTTATTTCTACTTCAATAACAGTAAAAAAATGCAAATCTTTTAAATTTTGTCAACATTGTTTTTATGTTTTAAATGACAACTGAAAAGATCCTGTAACAAAGTTTTCTTAATTATTCAACAGATTTATTTTTTTAAGTATGTGTTTTTAAGTATGTCTTCTTCTTCTTTTCTTATGCCCACGTTTTGGCGTTTAAGCCATTTTACTTCTAGCAAGCCAATAGAGATAGGATTCCTGCTCTTCCCGCTTCATGTTGCCAGGCAACAAGTTAAGTTCCGCTTTTAATGCAGAGCATCTAAATAGATGCCCTCTGTCTTGGGGTTCTTTTTTACATAATTTACAAATGTCACTATCTTGGATTTTAAATCTCTTCTGGTAGCATCCAAGGTAGTCATGGCCTGTGTCTAATCTAAATTTAGCAGTGTCTGTGAGTCTATTGTAAATATGAGTTTTAGCTAATTTAAATATAAGGTCTCCCCATACTTTATCACTTGCTTGTTTAAGTATGTAAGATTCTATTTTATGTTAAACAAGTTTTGCTGAAGTCTTCCCTAGGCGTATCGAGATTGTAACAAACCACAAGGAGGTAGGGTTGGGAGTGCTCGAAGGTTAGTCTACCTGTGAACATGTTGAGATTCCCACCTAGGGCCGTGAGTCCTTCTGAGATTGACGACAGGATGTAGAGGAACACATTGGGCTCTAACGTTGCAAGGAAGCTCATGTGGTCCTGGGCTAGACACTCCAGTAGAACGTAGTACGTCTGTGATACTTTAGGGTAGTCCTGAAACATGTTGAGACATGATGTATGAGGATAGAATGCAGGGGAAGAGTTTAGAATTGTTGGTAGCTCAACTGTATTGAAAATTTGGATTTGGACAGTAGTTAGTACTGCAGTGTCAAGTTTTTTCGGGCTGCAAAAAATGTGAAATCATATTTATGCAAACATTTAACACAGAGGAAAACTAGATCTGTGATTATTACATCATAACATTTTGCAGCAAATTTTAAGGATTTTAGTGGGTTTTAAAAAAAAAATCTGAAAATACATAAATCAAGATACTTTATCTAAACATGCAATAATAATAAAAAAAAAAAAGTAATGCAGGTTGTCTATTGATTGATTTTGAGTCAGTCAAAATATATACTGTATTAAATAAATTTTTATAGTATGTACCGGTCGCATTTTTCCAAATAATCAGTGACAGTGATATATACAATTTTCTAGGGAATTACTAGAAAATACAAAATTACATAGTTTCTACATCCAGTTGCTTTGCTGTAGAATGCAATCGGAGGGAGAAATAAGTAAAAACTACTGCACATTATTTTGGGAAATTTTCATACATATCTATGGCTTGAATAACAATTTATATACTTGCATATTATTTTTTTATGTACTTAATGTTTATTTATATTTTTTATAAAAAAAATACACATGTATTTTTCATACTTTTTAAGATTTTAAAGACTTCAGGGACTTCGAAGCTTTCATATTCATTCACTGTATTGATTGATTATATGTATTATTTAATTAATTAATTTTTCCAATTAATTAATTTATTACTACGGAGGTACTCACGAGCAGATCAGACTGAGGAATGGCCAACAACATCTTGACGAAAGTCTTCAGGGCATTGTCTAAAGCCTCGTCATTGTACAACCGGAACACCCCGAAGTTGACGTAGTTGCCACACAAAGCCGCCTTGAGCATACCAAAGCAGATGGCGATGCCCTTGAGCTTCATCGCGTACACCTGGTCCTTGGGTACCTCCACGTTTAGTATGCGGTCACCTGATACAATGTACAAGGGTAAGTTAAAAGAAGAGCATGGTACCAGTAGTGAAGAAACTGAAGAAAAATAAAGCTGCCATATTATAGGTTACAATACAAAAAAATCATTGATTAAAAAAAATTTACAGTATCAGAGAATATTCTGTAGCTCTTGGAAAACTAGTAACATTTTTATTTACTTATTTATTTATTTTACCCAAAATACAAATACAATATACATTACAAAGTTTTAATAATGGGTGCGGATTGCAACAAAGCACCGATGGCACTATTTCACTAAAAAGTGGCTACAATCCTTTATATAACTTATAAAAAAAAAAACGAAAAAAATCATTAGCTGTAAGCTTGTGTCACAATAAATATATAATCACAATAAACTATTTTTACAAATATAGTGTTTCTTTAAAACACTAGGAAACTGTGTTTCAGAACAGTTCTTGATAGGACCTGTTCTTCATTACATAAATTCTAAATCTAATATTGCAATAAGATGGTAATCACACAATGTAACCCATGACAAACTGGGATGAGGTGGTTTTTGAGACTGACGATCTTATTCCATAGAATCATCACAGTTTTAGTTATTTTTTAGTGATAGTTTGGCTCTTCAAGGGAAAGCCATCTGCAATAAATTTAAAAAGAAAATTGAATTGAATAATTGTTTTGTAATTTTTTCCTGTGGCTTTTAGGTTCTCAAAACAATTTCAGAATTGTTATGTGTCTGCAAAGGTTTACATGTTCATCAAATGGGACTACATCGATCAACTGATCCATGTTACCTTACACTCAATGCCTACAAACAGCCCACGAACTTCCACTGATATAGAATATAAGATTACCGTAGCTGCAGATTACTTTGGAGGCCTCCCTGAAGAGAAGAATTCCGTTGGGCGAGGAGACATCGAACTGCAACCTCTGCGACCGGTTCTGCACGAGCTCGGCGAAGAGCTTTAGTACCGGAGTGGTGACTTGGGGGTCGTGGAACCAGAGCTCCACCGCATGCAGCAAGACAGGAGTGTAAGCAGGGTAACTAGGGTGTGTTCAGGAAAATCACTCATTTTGTGATGTAAGAATGTTTTAATTCATCCTTCTTAGTTCATCAAAAATTAAATTTGTATTTATCAAAATTATAATTTCCTTTGGCAAAATAATTTTTATTTATATATAAAACCATCCCAGTAAATTAGAGTTGAAAACATGGTACTGTACATAATAAAATAATATTATGTAGCATGCTAACTACTACTTTTTAGATTCATCAGTACATGCAGGAATGATTGATTGAATTTTATTAAATTTTATAGCAACAAATTATTGGTCATTTAGACTATTTTTGCAAGATTTTTTTAGTCTGTATTTGGTTTATTCTACGGTTATTCCATACAGTAAAACTATGCATTTCAAACAAGGATACACCCAGTCGAAGAGCATCATATAGGAGGTCTTGGTGTTAAAGGCGAAGGCCAATCCTCTAAGGTCCCTGGCCAGTCCGATCAGAGCCTTCTTGGCCTCCTCAGTGGGAAACATGGACGTGTCTGCCGTGGCCAGCATCGAGCCGATGGACTCAAACGCCCCTGAGAGTCAAAACAAAATGTTCTTGGTACCAGTATCAAACAAAATGTTTATGGTAATTATTACAAAACATGAGGACACAGTGACAGAACCATCGTAAAGGTTTTATTTGCCAAGGTAAAATTAAATAAGCTATCTTGTTTCCTGATTTGTAGCATTGTAGAAATAGAAAAATGAAATTAAAAAATAATTAAACAACTTCTGACTGGATGACAAAATAAATAAAAAAATAAAATAAACATCTAGTTTCTCTAACTTTTTCTATTATTCATGCTGATAATTTTTACATGTATCTTATGAGGTTATATTTGTGAGAGCTGTGGGGCTGTAATTGTAATTGCATTACAGTAATTTTGTTTAATAGTCTTCTAATATTTTACAGAAAATACGAAAATATTTTAATTAATTAACAATCAGTCATCATGGATCAAACGTTCGTTCAGCTTCTCGTGGTGTTGCGGACTCACCGGTGAGGGGCAGCATGAAGTTGTCGAACCTGTCCTCATCCTCCCCGAGGTCCACCATCAGCAGTCGTCCGAGAGAGGTGTAGAACATGGAGCGACACCGCATCTCACTCACCGCGGCACTGTTGCCCAGGAATGGGAAGTGCTCACTCTGTATACAAACATTAGCATTACATACATACAATATACATAATTGATCAAACTTACTGTGCAGAGAGGAAAAATACATCTTACATCATAGAAAAAAAAACAAGAAAAGACAGAAGGGGACTCTATGTCTGTCAAAGTATCAGGGGAAGAACAAAATGCGCAGTGGTAAGTGTACCCTTAACTTCTTCCCACTCCTTATTTTTCCCTTTGTTTAAGATGAACAGAATTTTTTTTTTACAAAACAATCATCAGAGTACTGCTTTTTTTTTTTTAAACCCCTTAAGCCATGTCCAGAACTGATTTGGAATCTGAACAGAAGAGCTCTCAACCAATCAGAAAATTCAAAATTTATATTTACTTTAATTTTCCAAGTTAACAGAAATTTTGGATTTTTTTTTATTGATCGAGAGCTTTTTTGTTCAGATTCCAAATCAGTTCTGGACATGGATTAAATATTGTATAGCATCAAGTGCAGTCATTTCTAACTCACTGTGTGGTGGTTCAGCATGAACTGGACCTCCTCCAGCTTGACGAGTTTACGGACGCAGCTGTAGCCCACAGAGAGGTCGTTGAGGAGTTGAAGAGTCTTGGATATGATCTGCTCGCTGCGACCCCAGTACTTCAGGTTCGTGATGCTGAAAGAGAAAACTTGCCACTCAGCTTCTTGCAGGAAAGTAAAATACTGACACATTTTTGTCTTTGTTGTAGTATTTGAGTAATTTCCATCAATTTTAATATACTGTACAACGTAATTCAATCATATTATAATTTAGAGTTAAATCTCAATTTGCATACATATAGTATCTTTGACATCTGGTTAAATACGATTTTTGAGCTTTTTCTTGCTATTGATTTTTAAATACATATATAAATATAAATACATACAGATAATGGCCGGGCATGATTCAGAAAGCAATTATCCAGAAAAATTACCAGATTTCTCACTATTTGTGATTAGTGTCATTGGGGTTTTACGGGCAATGACTGCTTGGTCCACAGATACCCGAAGTCAATATATCAATAAATTCAATTCAATTAGTGTCATTGATTGAGTTAAGCTAACCGTGGTTAATGATAAATTTGGTTAACTTCCTTTGTGAATCACACCAAATTTGTTTGAGATCCTGGTGAATTACGAGTCTCCAGAAAGATTGTATCATAAAGAATTTAAGTGAACATTTGTTTAATTACTACTCACATTTTCCTGATGAAGACAGAGAGAACCATGGACTCCTCGCTGAGTCCTAGAACCTCAGAGAGTCTCCTGTACACCTTAGAGTTCTTCTGGACCTGAATCAACACACAGTCAGTCTTCCTGGAGATTAATCAAATAATAATTTTATTAATTAGAAAAAATAAATAAAATTACCCCACAAAAATTTGTAAGGGAACTGGTAAGAAAATAAATAAATAAATAAACAAAAATTTCTTTCTGCCAACTTACCTGGTCCCCGACGTATATTTTGCGGAACTGCTCGAAGAAGGAGAGCATGGCCAGCTCTAGTTTCTCGCAGCCGGACTGTCCCAGCCTCGAGTCCGTGAGGTTCATCAGCTGCAACACACGACACACCAGCTCCCCGTCCATGGCGTCATGCTCGTCGTTGTTGTTGAACGACACTCGACCACCGATCGCAGAGCCGATGATGTACACCAACCATGTTAGACGGCCTGCAACAAGAAATAATTTTTAATGTACCGTTAACAACTTATTTCTTTAATTTTTGCCATGCAATATATAAAATTATGGTAATTTTTAAACAAGTCCTCCTACCCTCTTCTTAAATTTTTTTTTATTATTCCCAGTATCTTGTTAAATATGTTGTACATAGTATGTATTAAATTACTGAAATTAATAAATTAAATTTTATTTTATTCAGTAACATTTATATAATTAAATTTTTATCATGTTCGTAATTTTATTAAAATAAAACATAGTCCCCAACAATTAGGGGTCTCTTGATTTATGATTTTTAAATCCCCTCCTTTTGCTAATTGCTCATATGCTGAAATACATAATCATTTTTTCTTCTTTTCTTTTTTAAACGCAGAAGAGATGAAACATAAACTACAAAAAACATCTAACTCACCCTCTTGTATTGAGATGTTGATTGGCTGTGCTGGAGCTCCAATAAGCTCCTGGTACGCCCTCGCTGCCTGGTCAAACAGCTGCACCAGCAACGTGCAAGTCTTCTGGTATTCACAGCGACCAATCACAGAGAGCTGCTCCAGCTGTTGTCGAACCATCCCGAGGTCATCCAGGGGGTCTTCAAGTCCTTCCCTGTGAAGATACAACCAGTTAGACTTTGCCAAATCATTTAAAGAGGTAGCTAGTAGCTCATGGAAAATTTTCATGAATTTTTTCATTGCATACTGTATTTTGGATTGAGGACCTTGAGTTAGGTACTGTCAATTTTTTTCAGATTTTTTGAGCCAACAGTTTTAAAATTGAGAGGAAAGATGCTGTGACATCATACCAGGTAGTCATACAGGGTGTTTCTCTATGCATGCATGTTAAATATTTGACTATGATATTAAAGTGCCTTTCCCCTTGATTTTGAAGGCGTTAAAAGGTTTAAAAGAAATTGACAACACATAGTTAATATCTATCCAAATATGGAATAAAAAATTATCATACAGGTTATCCAATCACAACATTCACAAGCGCAAGCCAGCACGTGCCAAGTAGCAGAAAACAAACAACGGTATTTAGTTTGATGCTCCATACTCAAGGACATTGATATTAAAAATGCTACCGTAACCAGATGATTCCTCAAAGCATAGTTGAGACCGAATGCAACAATACCTTGAGGTTCTGATACAACAATACTTCATCCCTTTTGTTCGGACTCACCTGACGACAACAGCCACGGACTCGAGTCTTGAGGTGATGTAAGCGGAGGTGACCTCGGGAGTGTACGTCTCCAGGAGGTGAGGCTCGGTGGCCTTGACGTACGGAACCGAGGCTACCATGCGCTGCCACAGACTCAGAAGGTAGTGTACGCTGTTGGGGGCAAACTGCCACATCTGAAAATAGAACAGTTAACTGTTAATCAAATTTTATAACATCACATTACTGGTAACTTTGAAAGCATTTTAAAAAAAATATATGATTCCAGATCTAGGATTACTTTTGTTAGTTTAAAAATTGCCTTAGAGTTGCCAATGCAACCTTCTACTGCTTCTGATTCTGTTTGCACAGCCAGCAATAATATTAATCATCTTACTGTAATCATTCTCCTTATGTGTACTACAAATTTGATGCTCTAAGATTACTTAAAAGGTAAAGGTCTACATGGTGTATAGTTAAGGTAGAGATAACGCCGAACAGCTGTTCGACATAGGTCCCTTTGATTAATATGTAAACCTTAGCAAATTGACAAAAATCCTGAAATTTTTTTGAGAGGCAGATATTAGTGCCTAAAAGCCATAGAAAAAGTTTCAAAAACTTTTAACGAGCCGATTTTTTTAAATTAATTTTTTAGTTTGGCTCTCCATGGGAAAGCCCTATGCTGAAAATTAAAAAAAAAAAAATAAAAAAAATAAAAAAAAAATCGTCTCATTAAATTGTTTTGAAATTTTTTCTATGGCTTTTAGGCATATCTGCCTCTAAAAAAAATTCGGAATTTTTGTGAATTTGCTAAGGTTTACATGTTCATCAAAGGGACCTACGTCGAACAGCTGTTCGACGTTATCTTT